>JAMKCH010017014.1:0-24111 GCA_023653785.1 Ophioderma brevispina
GGACCAATGGTATTCTGGTCTGCAGTGGGTGTCCAGGGATTGGAAACGAGACTAACACTTGGTCTCCTGGCCCTAAAGACCCTACTCTTGGCCTCTTGATCATACCACTTCTTCATCTTGGTCTGGGCTGTTTCCAAATTCCCCCCTGCAATTTCATTTGGCCCTATTGGAGCCTATATAGGGTGGAAAGACCACCTGTAGATCCGTACCAAACTTTGATAACAAGATTTGAAGTGTCTTGGGGTTCCCTGATCGATGTTGAAGGGTTTTTGACTTGGGCTTTATGCCCGCTATCAATGTTCCGTCCGGCATTTTGGGGAGGGCAAACAAAGTTCACACGGGGGTAAAAATAATTGAGAACTGTCGCAACTGAAATTGATATGCAGGTCAAATTAACTCGCCTTATCATATACGGAATCTAACAATGTATAGTTTGTTATAGATCCGACTTCAATGAGGACGCTATGGCCAAAAAGTCCAAAGGTCAATGCACTTTTCAGTCAAGGTCAAATTGGTTAATATAAACCGATTTTTAAAATAAGGAATGTGTCTACTTATATGTTTTTCGTGTAATGACAAATTCATTTGCAACTTTTAATAGTTTAATGGTAGTCTGGACCTTGAACTGCAAATGGCGTCATTTCAGGTTTCAAGGTCAAGACTAACATTGAACTATTAAAAGTAAGTCAAATTCAATCCAGAGGACCACTGACCCAGCCCTCAAGTGGGTGTACCAGATTTGGGTTCAAGTGACTTTGAAAAGAGAAATATTATTTTTTGGTGCAAAATCTAGAAATCCTTCTTCTCTTCTCCTCTCTCTCACCGCAATTCACGAGCTATAAGCACCAAACATGGTCATAAGGACCCCTGAATCCTGCTTCATATGGGGTGTACACATGATAGTTTTTGCAAGATCACCTGGCAGAGATAGGGGGCATTTTGTGGCAAAATCGGGTAGAGGGGGTTATTCAGTTTCAGGTCGAGACTAACATTTGTACTGTTAGAAGTTTGCAAAATTGAATTTGTCCATACACGGAAACATATAATTAGACACTTTAATCTTAAAAATTCGTTGTCACTCATTAACAATTTGACCTTACTGAAAGTGGCATTGACCTTGGGACCTTTTTTGGCCATATCGTCCGCATTTGAAATCGGATCTATAACAAACATACATTTTTAATGTCCGTATGATAAGGCGAGTAATTTGACATGCATATTAATTCAGTTTGCGACATTTTCTCCATTTTTTACCCCGTGTTAACTTTGTTTGCCCCTTCCCCAAAATGCCGCAACATTGAAGCGGCAAGCCAATTCAAAAAACTTTCAATCTATCGATCGGGACCCCAGACGGCTTCAAATCTTGTCTCCAGAGTTTGGTCACGGGATCACAGTCTGGTTCTTCTACTAATACTTAGATTTGGATACATAGTCCAAAAGGTTGGTTTCATTTCATCCATTCACCATTTTTCTCCTTTATGAGTTTCAAGGGACCGCGCACTGTCGCCCAAAAACAACTCAAGGGACTGAAACCTAGGGTTGTCCTGAACGGCCTCCCTTTGCAGCAACAATCCAAGTGAATTCCCCATCTCAGTCCTTCTCACATTCCAAACAGTAGTCCTAATCATATTCTTTAGAGTTTGGTTGAATCTTTCCAGGCTCCTTGGGATTCGGCATGGTAAGCACTGGACAGATACTGTTCTATCCCTAACTTCATACATCACTTGTTCAAGCTAGGACAGATGTAACATTGGCCCCTGATCTGACTGAATTGACTTAGGTAGGCCTACAAGAGTGAAAACTTTGGTCAAGCATTCACTACAGTTTTAGCCTTAATATTCCTCAAGGTTAGCTTCAGGAAACCTGGTAGAGGCACACATTATAGTCAATAGGTACTGATTACCCTACCCGACTTTAGTCCTATGGAGAGGTCCTACACAGTCCAACTATGACCCTACTAAATGCTCTCCGAATGCCGGTATCGGTTTCAGAGCAGCTGGCGGGATTTTCTGGTTTAGCTTTGCCCACAACCTTGACAAGTATGCAAGACCTACATATTCAGAAACATCCTTACGAAGTGTAGGTGCCACCAAATTGGTTCACAAATCCTATCATGTGTCTTCTGGACTCCTAAATGTCCTGTCTATGCTATCATGGAATGCTGATGACCTCTCTATGCTACCTTTGGAACAACTATCTGATACAACTTTCCACTCTTCATTTGGCCCGGAGCCTCAGGTGGTCCCCATTTCCCATCAGCACATCCATTGGTGTTTTGTAAAACACACAGGACCTCCTCACACTCCTGCAGGGTTACTGCCCTTTTGACTAATATTCTTGGAGTGCTAGGATCATTCTCCTGTTCAAGAACTAACTCTTGTTACTGAATGGATCATCATCAGTATCCCCACTATGCAACTGCTCAGGGCCTGACTTGTTTTGTTTTTGGAGATCCTATCTCCCCTGAAGAGGGAATGACCTGGTTCATCTAATTTTGTCATGCACGTGTCCTCTAAATCTAAATTAGTGACAATGTCTTTCCTCCTTCATATCACATTTGCTCAGCATGGCTTTCCTAGCCGTACTCCTAGTAACTGCACCGGCAGGATAAACTGCGCCACTTCTTATCATCACTATCTATTTTTGTGCATGGATTGGTGGGTACAATTGGTTCCGGGATGTACTTCTCCTCCTGCCAAATCAATTTCCCTAAATACCATTGAAACACCTTTGACTGGAAGTTAAGGCCTTACTCCAACTATGATTGTACCTAGACAATCAGACTTCAAATTCACCTGTGAAGAGGGACACTAATAATATCCATGCCTATAACCTTGGATCAAAGCACTCTCACCTGTTGAACTACCTTCACTAAATGTCAATGAACCCCTCAGAATTTACGCCTGGGCACACATGTGTGTACGCACTGATCTTTATAGGTTTTGAATCAACTTTGTCACCATCAGCGACACTGAAACCCTCCAAAACAAAGGGTTCAAAGTCTTCCCTAAATTTCTCAGACTCACAGCTTCTGTTTAATAGACTGGGAACTAACTTGTGGTCTAGGGACACAGCACAACCTGTGGAGCAGACTCTTCTTCATGGCCATCTGCTTTCCCATCAACTTGCCATAACATGACCTGAATCATCTTGCAATATGTGCAGTTACATCTTACTAAAACCTTCCTGACTTTGGTTTGGTACTAGAATGACCCTTATTCCCCTACTGGAGGAACCTGACTGACTGTTCCCTTCTTTAGTAGGCACCATGACTTTGAATGAATCTACTGTGTAAGGCCGATCGAATTAAAACTCTTGTAATTCTGACTTGACTTACTAGTCCCCCATACTATGGCCGGAACTCAACGGTTATGTGTGAGGGCGTAATTCTGCTATTGTTGCTGCATTGTTCAAATCTTTGATATCGCGATCATCCACTGAGTTTTAATGTCTGCATGAATGCAATGTTTGAACAGGTTCATTAAAACCAACTGCCTCAGTTGGTTTGAAGTCGTGTTTCACTTCCTTGGCGTGAGCCCACTATCCAACTTTGTTCCTGAACTCTAGCAACCTCAACTGGAGTTTGATCTGCAAGTTTTTTTTCCACTCCTAAATTTTTGCCTAACGCCTCAGGCACAATTCATAGGCCTTAAGAATAGAACTGCTTTACTACTTCATAGTCACTGCACTGATCATTGATAGGGACGATTAGATCTCTCTAGCTTTCCCAATAAACCAGTCCTGAAGCCATTTGTCCCTGTCTTTAGGCCACTTCATACGTTCGGCAATCTTCCGCGTGCAAAAAATACTTGTCAACTTCCGTTTCCCTAAATGCGGAACTAATTATATTCCTTGTGCATCAAAACCTGAATTGGGAGGAGCCTTGTGCCCTTTTCTAACTTTTCTTGTTCTAATTTTGTTTTGGCTTCAATTCTGCCAATTCATCTTTCCTCCATTCTTTTTCCTTTTGGTTCCCACAATTTTAATCTGTCATCTTTTCTTTTGTTCCATTTGTAATTTGGCATCTAGGTCTTGTTGTTTTAGTGCTTTTTCTAATTTAAATCTGTCTGCCTTTTTCTTTCATTGCTAACCTATCTTGCTTTTCTTTTTCTTCCTTTGCTAACTTTTGCTGTTCTACGGCCAATTTGTCCCTTTTCTATTTCATTTGCCTTTCCACTGTTCATTTTCAAGCACTATCTGACACATCTCTGATTTTCCACTAATGTTCCAACATCCCTCTTCTATCAAATCTTCTTCCACAAAATGGTTATAACTGATTTTTAATTAACTGTTTCCTCAGGGAATGCCTAACTTCCATCTCATAATACTTGGCCAAATCCTTAAGTCCGGCTTTTTTGAAGCACATCAAACTTCTTCCCAGTCAACATCTTTAATAAATTCCTCTGCGTTAAACGCCATCGTGTATGAACCTTCTGTCACACCTACCATATCTGCACCCGACTTTCAAAGTTTAAAACACACAATAAAATTTTGTTCAAAAATTTTTAACTTTATTTTTTACAGTGTATTCCCCGGACACGAGCCCCCAATTTCTTGTTACGGTCCCTTTGACCAAGGCCACACCACCTCAAAATCGGATTCAAACTCCTGTAATAACTAGAAATCCCTGTGAACGGATTACAACTTTTTAAAAACAATTATTTATTTTAAATTGTTGGTTTAACTCACTCTCATTCAAACATTGATTCGGTAGCAATAATCAAGACTTATCTATAATAAAGTTGTTATTTAGAACTACTAAACTTACTACCTGATGTGTGCCGCGACGCGGGTTGCAGCGAGTTACATTAAGATGCCGAACTTGCAAAGATTCCCTGGCGAATATTCCAGCGCAAAAACTCCAATTTCCAATAGTGTCCACGGACGACTTATCCTTACTGAAGAAAACCGCTCCTAATGAACCCCCGAAGCTCGGCGTTTTCGACTAAAGTATAAGTCCAAATACTAGTGATGCTGTAGCCTTGTTTATCCTTGGATAACTCAGAGGCCACGGAACTACAAAACCGAACCCGGCTACACAATCGACGAAACTGCTGGATCTGAGACTACTATGACAATGTCCACTAAATGGGAGATTAGAACTAGACTGTGATTACTGTCACTGTAATCTTGTAACTCTGCTAATCACTTGGAGCATGATGGTATTAAACTCTCCTGGGAGTAATGAGGTTGTGATACTTGACTATCTTCTCTCACCAGAGCTTTAGATATCCTCTCAAACATTCTAGAAGGATCTAGTACCTCTCTATATGAGTCATGTACTAAATATAGTTCCATACATCATAATTTCTGGAAATGCCTTACCATTCCAAATGGACTGTATAGATTTGGGATCTCAAAGCAGCTACTCACTGCCGGGTAATCATCAGCAAGTGCGCCACTATGACCAGTTCACATATCACCTTGAGTTAGGCTAGTCTGATCTCTTAGTCTCAAGTAAACTCCATAACATTCTCCGCGGCTCTCTTGAATTCTAATTGCTATGCACATACCAGCTATGCACAACCAAACCCAGGTCTATATCTTGTATTACATTATTTAGACTAATTTATAATATTTTATGTGCTAATCCCAGCTGTTGATGTACATAGACGGTTCACCCACTTGCATCAGTATCAAACGAAAAAGATAATTAGTCGAAGCCATGCAATTAGCATGTATTTATATGAAAATATAATGGTATAATAATTGTTTAGAGACTTCAAAAATTTAAGGACAAATTGTCCTGGTTTAGACCTTGGTTTAAAATGGGCCAAAAAAACAAGGAATTGGACGGAAATTCAAGCTTGAAAAATCCAATCCAATATGGCGGCTATGAAGTGGGGATGTATTATAGGAGGGTAGTTATAACATGGTCAAAGCAAGATAAATATGTGAAGCCCATGCAATTCACATGTCTTATATGAAAGATAATTGGCATAAACAATTACTTCTATAGACTTAAAAAAATTAAGACAAATTTCCCTTGGTTTTGAAAAGACAGAAATCTAGAAAATCCAAAATAGCGGCTATGAAACAAATGTACGGTGCATTAACCTGTTAAGTTATATGACTTAAATCTGATCAAAGTGAATTTAAATCATTGCTAATTTCTTGGGGCTGTAACACTAGACCCTTCAACATACCCATCATTTTTCAATATGATTATGATTATGCTATTTAGAATTCTACAATCTTGAGTTTTCTTTTCGTATCAAAATAATTCTGTCAGCAGATTGTCGCTAAATGATTGTTAAACTGGGTGAATTGTATTGTAATGCATGATAATTTCGTAACTTTTCCTACTCATCGTCTAAACCCTTAACCTTTTTCTAACTTCAGGATATCACATTGAAATAGCGTTTTAATATTGTAACGTTTTTTACCTGTGCTCCATGGTTTTTAACATCGTAGTATCAACATTTCGTATCCGAACTTTCCAAGTTGTCACTACCAAACACTTCATTCTAACCAGTTCTATTTTCTGTAGATTAATGAAATCTCCAAAATTATTACAATGTCAGAATTAACAAAATTAATTTTTTTTTTAACTAACAGTAACATAGTACTTAACTGTACTTTCATGGACTGTAGTATGGTGTCCGTTTCTAACATAAATGCAATAGAAGGTTGACTGTACTAAATGAGCGGTTAGGGCCTATTCGAATTGTGCGTTAAATCTACTTGCAAAATGCATTGCATTATTATATACAGGACTTTCTCTTTTTCTTTGAAAATTAGAATAGAGTGGCGGAGGGGTTGCCAAACCTCTCTCCCAAGCGTCAATTTACCGATTTAACGAAATACTTGGGCCATCACATGTTCATCGAAGATCTTCTCAACTGCCACTTTTTTTTTCAAATTGCTAAAATTATCACTATCAAATACACTTGATTGCTATGCCCTTTGTCTTTAATCGTAGGGGAACGTCTCACACACAAATTACAACGGACGAATTTACGATTATTTTCTTGTAAAAGAGATTTCCACACAATGCATTCTATCTTTACTCGAAAGTAAATTAACATCGGCCTGTCGTCCTTTACAGATTCAAAATGATACCTCCTAAAACATCTTATTTGATATTGATCAGTCATAAGACCCTGAATTGGAACTACAGTTAAGTATGGTAAATAAGACACGGTCGTCGAAATTTCAACCAAAAACTGCAACCACTCCCATAGCTGTGTGCTTGGGTATTTCTTTTTAGCTCATCTTTGTAGATTGCATCATTTATAAAATGCCTAAATAACGAATACCGTGAATCGCGCTGCGGCTGAAAAAGATCCACATTGAGACTGGAAAGTAAGTTTTGCCAAGTGTGTTCTGCCGAAACCAAATTTTAAATAGAATCATGGACGCAATCTTGTTATGATCTCTCTGGCAGCTTTCCACCCTTTAGTTTGTATTAAAAAGGTAACGACGCGCTGGCAAATGGGATACAACAACACCGTTTGTCAAATTCTTAAAATCTTATTTTAACAGTCTACACTAACTTCATCAACGTTTCGAAAACGAAATATAACTTTCAACTTGATTAATTTAATAGGGCCTATATTTACTCTACATTTCCTACCTCTAACACATGTACTTGTCTCAACTGTATCTGTTATTTCAAGTAATATTACAGTCACCGTGGTTACTGGCCGTGTCCATCATGTCCATAGTCACTTCCCGTGATATCTTGTTAATTTGGAAGGCACTCAGAATACATTACAGTTTCCAATTCCATTCGTGACGGTGAGCGCGAAAGTTATTTCTCTCTTGGCCAGCAACTTGTTCGGCACTTCTCTTTCATCGTTACATTTGAACGTGCTTCTGTGACTTCTTTTCCAGTCCTTTGTACTTATCTGCTCTCTTGGTAGCGAATTTCACATAGCATTTACCACGTAATTTCTTGGTAGCGCGTCTACCCGAATTACCTCTTGTTTTCTTGGTACTGCGCACATCGGATTAACTTGCCTTTCTGGGTAGCGGCTTCTTCTGAATTAACTCTGGCCGGAATAGGCTTGCATCTTCGGGCCTTCCACACCAACTTTCCTGAAGCATTGCTCTTCACGGACTCTTCAACATTCACATCATCGTGCTGAATCTTCTTACTATCTTCACACATATCCCTACTTAAATCAGTTGTCAAAACTCTGTCGCCACTGGTTAAATTTGTTCTAAAAAAGTGAACCTGCATGGAGTCAGACAGCTGGGTATGCATGATGATCATACGCCAATCAATAATTAATATTTAAGGGCCATGTATGCAATAAACATAAGCATGATAAGCAACAATATGTTTAAAGAAAAATTAAAATTAATTGTACTGGGAAATAATATATTGTTTTAACAAGGAGACAACAGAGTTAGTATTTTTAATGTTCATGTTTTATGTTGTTCCAAACAATAGGACCTTGATGTTCTTTGATTTTGTTTTTTGTGGTACGGGTCCAGATCAGTTTTAAAGTTGTATGGTCTATATGTATCCACAGATCTAACAGCATAGTCGTGGATTGCATTAACTTGAATAAAATATGAGCAAAATCTCGGGGAAGCAGCTTAGTATTAAAATGCTCTGAACATAAAAAAGTTGATAGTGGGAGCTTATGTATGTCATGAATTGTCAGAGTTTTGAGTTGAGGCAAATAAAGGTGGTTTGTGTGGGCAAGAAAAGGCGAGTTTGAACATAAACGAATAATTTTCTTTTGTTTTAAATGGATGCTATATAGGTTACATTGTTATACGGTCTGCCCAAATTATATTACAATATTGAATGTGCGGTAGAACTAAACTGTTATAAAGGGTAAATAAAGTATTATTGGGTAAAGAGTGTCTAAGCCTAAATAAAATTCCAGAAAATTTGGAAACAATTTTGCTACATAATATAGTGTGATGCTTCCAAGTTAGTGCTTCATCGAGTGTGATTCTGAGAAACTTAGTAGAGGAAACTTTGCCAATGTGTTTGTTTTCTATGTTTATCGCTATATCTTGATAAGAACGGTTGCTAAACTTATTTTTGAAAACCCTCAATTTGCTTTTGTCAATATTGAGTGATAATTTATTTGCCTTAAGCCAATTGGAAATATTACAAAGTTCACGGTTTATAATTGGTATGATATATGGGAAACTTTTATGCGAAATCAGAAGATTTGTATCGTCTGCGTATATAATAAAAGTAAAAATATTAGAGGAAAATGCGATATCATTTAGATATATATGAAAAGTAAGGGACCAAGAATTGATCCTTGTGGAACTCCGCATAGGTAATTCTTAAAAGATGATTTGGCATTATTAAATGAAACAAATGTGATATATCATGTAGGTATTCCTGAACCACTCGAGGCAATACCACGGACACCATAATGAGCAAGCTTAGAAAGGAGAATGTTATGATTTATTGTGTCAAATGCCTTCGAGAGGTCCAGGAAAATACCAACGCTATGATTGTTATTATCCAGATCAGACACTATTTTGTTGTAGGCTTCCATAATAGCCATATATTAGGAACGATTAGAACGAAAACCAAACTGTGAATTATGAAGCGAGTCAAAACGTGAGATAAAATTATATAACCCTATTATGCACGATTCGCTCAAAAATTTTGGAAAAAACGGGAGTACAGATATAGGCCTATAATTTGAGACGACATGTTGATCGCCACTTTTGTAAATGGGAATTACTTTTGCTATTTTAGTTAGTTGGTACTATACCTGTGGTTGCAAGAAACGGCCAATCGTATCAGGAGACTGGACGGAAAATGAGTAGTGTCCATATTAATCAAACAACTCATCAGTTATATGCAAGTAATCCATTACGTACATCTCGTATAAGATCGGAAGGTTTTTTTCTCGGGGGGGTTCCTGGACTGAAGATCCACCGCGTTGAGCGGGCATCGGCTCCGATCTCCCTCAAACTTGGTTTGGAGAGGACCATATTTATACACATTACAGCCCGCCCCATTTGCAGCGTCACCAAAAACCATGCTACTCAGCAGAAAACAAGTCACATGTTCAGGTATGATGGTCACACTTTTCAGGGTGATCATCACAGTAATATTGCATAAGTAGGTTATCCTTTTCCCATCGTATACTATCCAGTCTGATCAGCAGCGGGTTCATGCCCGACCGAGGCCAGGGCGAGGAGTGGACGCAATGAACTTTTAAGCATTTTTATCAGTATATTAAATATACATCAGTATTAAAGGTTTGTCCACAATGATTAACATTGCCGGGGCATTAAATTATACTTGATTGTACATGGTATGCATCCTGATTTCTTCAATTTCCCTGCTCATCGTCTACCCCTTCAATCTTTTCTCTAACATCCGCATAGCAATGGATGTTTATTTTAAACTTTGTACTGATTGTCATAATACCTTGGTTAATATTTGGATTTATGCTTTCAGTACCATATGTGATACGTGGTATTCTTTTTTGTCTTCTTCCCTGCTCATCGTCTACCCTTTAAACCTTTTTTCTTAACTATCCAAAATGTTCTCAATTTAAATTTCACTGTTAAATTTTATGATTATGCTTACCACACAATCAGCAGTTTTTTTGAGATTTGAGAGTCGATCCCTAATTTGTTTTTTGGTTACAACTTTGATCTGAATCCCTAAGTGGAATTTCACTACATTTTTTTTTCTGTTTTTTGTGTTTTTTCTATGTGACCCCTATGTGTATCCATCGTTGTACAAAATTTGAGTCTGACCTTTCGCTGCATTCTGAAAACTTTTTCTTTTGACAGTTCTTTAATCACATTCATCCTAATATGGCGCAATGACGTAACGAGACTGATCCTATTAATAGCCAGTACTTACACTTCTGAGAACAGTCAGACCCTGTTGCCAAGCATCTCTAAAGTCTAGTCTTCTCTCCACTTAAGGAAGTAGTGTCAATATAGAAAGCAATGAACCGTGTTAACTACATTGCAGCTCATTGCCGCCTGCCGCAAACATTTGACATATATGTTTCTTTTCTGAAACCTGGTTCAATTCCGAAAATGAAGCCTCCCTCATTGACTTGGCAACGATTACTGTCGAAAAACTCAATTCGAGAAGGTCGTCGTGGAGAGGGTGTCTGTCTTTTTGTTCCCCCGAGCTATGCATTCTTGTCAACAGACCTGATTTATCCATCAATATTGTGTTGACTTGTGATTCCCTATTTATTGAGGTTTACATCCTCCAAATTTATTGTTGGTATGATACAAACCCGGTACGTTCGTTTTCCTGACTTCATTAAGGAACCTCAAAATAACCCTTATAGCACCATTTCCAAAGAAAAGAAAGCCATGTTATCTCATGGGCGATTTTAACATAATTTCGGCTCATCAATCCGAGTCCCAAGTGGGAGAATTTATTAATTTAGTTTATTCCCACGATTCATTCCCTTCTACTGATCGTCCAACACGAATCAAGACAAATAAATACGGTCACACTAGTGTCGGTTTAATCGACAACATCTTCACCATGACATCTGTGTTCATTTCAAATATCAAATCGGGCATTATAGTATGACTACTTGGATTCATTCCAATTTTATAACTAAATCAACAAGTCTATGCATCACACTCCTCACCGAAACCCACCAATCATCACCGCCCAACTCAAGCCCATTAATATCAGAGGCCTAAACCACGCCCTTTCCGTCGCTGCATGCCATGAAGTATTTGACTCTATGGACCCGAGCAGGGCCTACAGTATATTCGAGAATAATTCAAACATTGTTTGATAGCCATTGTCCTATTGTCAAAAAACGAATTTCAAAACGCAATACGGCATAAAAAGCCCTGGGTTACTAAAGGATTAATCAAATATATTCAAAACTAAAGAAGCTATATAAAACTTTATGCTTCAAAAACCTATGCTGATAATAAAATTAAGTATAAAATAACATACCGTAACCACCTAAACTCACTACTTCGACTCAGCAAAAAATTCCTTCATTCATTCTAAAATTGAAGGAACACAAATTACTCAACTAATGTGGAAAACCTTGAATAACTTATTAGGGACCGTAATAAACAAAACAACATCCTGATTTTTTTTTCCTTACAACAAACAACTAAACATGTTTAAAGACTTAAAATAATACGAATGCTTCCACTTTAACGATTTTTTTTGCCAACATTGGCAATACAACTTGCTGAAAAAATTCCTGATCCTCCACCAACCTTCAAACCACCTCTTGCATAACTCTAATAGCTTATGTATTGTCATCCTACTTCCCTGAGGAGATTATTAAATTAACTTCTAAACTTAAACTCAGTACAGTAGTTGTACTGACGGCATTAAGCAGCACATTACTAAAACAATGTTCCATCAATAAGGGAGGTACGACCATATTTCAACTTATCAATATCGACTGGTTTTGTAACTTCTCAATTAAAGATTGCCAATGTGGCCCCTATTTTAAAGTGGGTGACAAACATGACTTCTCAAATATAGGCCTATATCCATTTGCAAATTTGAGTACACTTCGTGAAAAGTTGTGTTATGTCCGCTTATTAACTTTACACCAAAATAAACATTGTTACTTTCTGCCGAATTGGCTTTAGGCCCAAAGACTACTTTATGGCGATCAAACAATCTGTCTGATATTGCACAAAATCTAATAACAAGCTACCACAATCGGTAGTTTCTTGATGTAGCCCAGGCTTTGATACCATCAACACGTAATTTTTATCCAACCTTATGATTACGGTATTAGAGGCCTTGCCAATGACTGGATGAGAAGCTACATTGACTGGCAGATATCAACGATGTGATCTATACAGCAACACTATCTCTGACCCTGTCAGCATTACGTGCGGACTTCCACAGGGCTCTATACTAGGTCCGCTCCGATTCCTACTTACATAAATGATTTACCCTCAGTTCAAAAATTCCCCAGTTTATTTTATTGCAGATGACACGGAATATTTTATTTCCCACTTCAGACCCGCTAAACGTGAGGAAATGATTAACACTGAACTTAAAAAAATATCTAACTGTTTAAACTAATAAACTTTCTCTCAACATTAAAAAAGATAAACTATATGATTTTTAAAAATAACATAGTAATGAACCTAAAATTACATTAAAAATACAAATTGACGATACTCACCCTTCAGGTTGACACAACCAAATCCCTTGGCCTACATAATTGACTCGAATATTTCTGGAATTCCCATACAAAGCAGGTATTCTAAAATAGTTCCAAAAATCACGTTGGTTTGATTCGTAAGGTGGTCCTATCATTCCCCAGATCTCTTAAGATCTTTACAATTCTCTCCTTCTTCCATATTCTGTCATATGTTCAATGATCTGGGGCTGATCCTAACAAACTCTAGTCTGAATCTGTCGTTTCTCTTCAAAAAGCGCCATCCGTACCTGTACTAATTATCTCTGGCTTGCCCACACTGATCATCTTTTCATTTCTTTTTCTACTCTTAAAGTGCGCGACATCTACCAACTTCAACTTGCCTGAGCCTCTTTTATGTACCAGTATCACCACCATCTTCTTCCACCGGATCTTATCTCTGAAGACTTCTTCAACATTGACACTCTTTCTCACAACTATGATACCAGGCATAACGACCCCTTTATTACACCGACCAACACTGTTCTTGCCAGTAATACCTCTCAATCTCAAGGCCCTAGGCTATGGATGCAATTGCCTTCCCAACTCCAGAATTCTCCCTCACTATCATCCTTTAAAAGCAAGTTTAAAAAGTCTCTTGTCACGCTGTATGATGACTTAACTTCTTAATATGTTTGTCTTTCTTCTCCTTTTCCCCCTGTCACCAGTTGGTATCAAAGATACCCATTGCTCAGATCTGACGCTATAAGATAAACAATGACAAATCAGTTTTACTTTCATACTCCAAACATGCCAAACCAAACTAAACAGTATTTTATTATCTTGCTACAATAAATAATATAACTACAACTTTTTTTTGTTGTTGCTAAAAGAAACTCAGATTTCAAGTTATGTTCCCTCCTTAATAATCACACTTTAACAGTTGCAACATTTCACTAAACTGAGCTCAGTATACTTTACGTGTGTGCACACTACGCTTTCAAAGTCCAGTCGAGATGTTATTTACGGTTTGTTTCACAGTTCAGACATCCACAGTTCGGAGATTATATCAATCATCTTCATCTCAAGTATTCTGGTGTACCTTAGTCGATCTCTACTTCAAACCATTACCGTGTTATGCGTAACTGCAACTTTTACTTGCCAACGGTATAGAAACTAAGTTCAGTGTTGTTACAGAGGTATGTGGTCCACTATCCCCAAAATACTCCCAATCAAAAGGTGATCCAAACAGAAAAGGTGGGTTTAAAAAACCAAAATGAAAACTGACTTGCAAGAGGGCAGGTCCTTCATCCAGCCAAGAGTCAACTTCTGGCATGACGCTGCAGACTCCATGTTGTGCTCCTCGCCATATTTATAAGGCCTGGTAGTCACACGGTGAGCGCTTGCTACAAATATATTTAAGTAGCCCCTACACCCCTGGACCTAATTAACTATTTATTGGCCTGGTAGTTTCATGGTAAGCACTTGCTACTTCCAAGTAGCCCATATACCCCTGGACATACACAACTATAGGCGCACGCACAATATATTTTAGTCATGCATGGATATGTACAGGCTTGGATGAAGTTGCAAAACTGCTTTCTACATCTGCCTCCCTCGATGACAAAATTGCAAGTGAGTTAAAAATAACCCACTCATACCAGTCTCACTGAAACCCATTCTCACATAATACAAAGAAACACCTGCATAGTTCTGGCAAATTTCCAACTGCATTATTCCTTTGCCATACCTATATCTTTTGAAAGTTAAAAAGGATCCTTCTAGAACCTATGGTCACTGTACCTAGTCTGTCTCCCAGGTCTCCTTTTATTTCAATATCCAACATAGCTAATAAAGTTTGCTTTAAATAATATGAAAGCATAAGTTCAAATCAAGATATTCCAATCACTCGTCACAATGACTCCCCCTTTAAGTAAATGCATCCTTTAGCATTTACTCCAGATTGGAATAACAAAATGAACACCATCACAACCTTCAAATTTAAACTTTACTTTGTAAGTTAAACTATTGACTTACCATAAACTCTGCTTCCAAATACTCATTTTATACTACCTACGATGCTTTTCCTCGCGTACTTCACCTTTAGCGTACATCAATCTTTGTGCAAACCTCACCTTTTACCCATTTTATAAATACTGTTCTGCACTAACCCACTACATGCCCGACTCATGTAATCTGCACCAACATTCTCACTGCCCTTGATCACCTGTATGCGGTACCTATAGGGTTGAAGGGCCAACGCCCAACGCATGATTCGACCATTGGCGATCCTGGATCTCTTAAGACATGACAGTGGTTGGTGATCGGTTTCAATGATGAAAGGCCGTCCATACAAATATGGCTGCAATCGCTGTACTGCGTATATCACTGCCAAACATCCCTTCTCCATTACGGAGTATCCCTTCTGCGCCTTGGAGAATTTCTTGCTCACGCATGCCACAGGAAACTTTTCCCCCTCATGTTCCTGGAGTAACATTGCTCCCATGCCAGTTTCTGAAGCGTCCGTGCGCAAGATGAATTCCTTTCCTAAGTCTGGCAAATGAAGAATACGACAACTATACAATTTGCTCTTCAAAGTCTGGAATGCTTCCTCCTGAATTCTCCCATTTTACTTTGTTTGATTCTCGTTTGCGTGTGCGATCAGTTAATAGCCACGCTATTACAGCGAAGTTCGGAATAAATTTCCGATAATACCCAACTAATCCGAGAAACGAGCGAAGTTGGGTCTTTGTTTCTGGTCGAGGAGCATTCTTGATGGATTCCATCTTCTCGAGTTTCGGTTTCAAAACCCCTCCTCCAACTATGTGCCCCAAGAATTCAACTTCTTCGTATCCAATGAAACGCTTAGATGGTCTGGCCGTCAGGTTAGCTTTTCTAAGTCTCCGAAAAACCTCCTTCAGTGTCTGTATATGCTCTTCCCACGACGGTGTATGAATCAATACGTCGTCAATGTAATTATGCATATTTGGAAGTCCTTTAAGCAACACCCTCATGACTTTGCTGAAAGTAGCGGCGCTATTGACCAATCCAAATGGCATGACCACAAATTCATAATGCCCTTGGTTTGTAATGAATGCAGTGAACTTTCTTGACTCTTCATCCCTGGGTATCTGCCAGTACCCCTTACTGAGGTCTATTTTTGTGAAGAAATGATCTTTAGACAGCTGTGCGAAGATTTCGTCTTGGTCTGGAACAGGTTCAGGATCAAATTCCGTCTTGGCATTGATCTTACGGCTGTCACAACAACATCGGTAAGTACCATCTTTTTTCTTCACTAAAGTCAAAGGACACGCATAAGGACTATCACTTGGAATGATTACGCCCATCCTCAACATCAGATCCACTTCTTTTTGCACTTCATTACGTAATGCGTGTGGTATAGGATATGGTTTGCAAAGAACTGGTTCCTTGTCCATCAACTTTATCTGATGTTTTCCTAAATTTGTTCTTCCCGGTACATCCGTTAGGGTGTCCTTGAAGTTTCCCAATATCCTTTCCACCTCATGGGTTTTGGCATCTTCGTTGGCGGACCAGAACTCGGGCCCATCTGTTGTTTTGGCCTTGCTCAGGGCCCATGGTTCAGCCTGGTCTCGTTTCCCGAGTTCTGGTTGCATTGTGGGGCAACTTGACCTTCCTACCTACAATGCCAGCAACGTGAGTTAACAGTCTCTCTTGTAATGACCGAACTCAAGACAGTTGTAGTACACCGCCTGTCGACTTGTCAGTGGATTGCTGGAACACTCACGACCAAAATGCCCTGGTTGCTGGCACTGAAAGCAGACACCTCCCATTGAATTTTGCCCTGGTGGCCATGTTTGTTGTTTGCGGTCCCGGTTAGACTGCAACTTATACTACTTCTGTCATTTTGTCAACCGCATTTCTATTCAACATTTTCTCTGTTTCCTCTCGCATTTCACTTTGAACATTATTTACACGAGCCATCATCTTTATCTTTAGTTCTTGATTCACATCTCTGTTGTATGCTAATGACTTAATACGTCCATTGTATTATTATAATGTTCACCCCAAATAAAAGACCCGAAAAAAGTCGTTATAATCGCCTCTTCTAAAGTCTTTGGTCCTTAAATCGATATCTGCCACAGCCCTCTTGAAATGCTCTCTCCCTATGCTATCTCTTTCCTTCCTGTCCGTAAGTTTCTTAATGGCCATACCCAGATCTCGCAGACTTTGCCCAGAATTCTGCTCCCCTCCTGTCAGCTTAAAGGTCCATGGACATGCTTTAAACATAATTAAAATACCACCAAAAATGGTTTCATTATTGGTAGCAATGTAAAATCTGCATGAAGCAGTAATTGAGAAACCGTATATTTGATAAAAAAGGAAATTCCAAAACGAAAGTGATTATCGCGCTGGCAGCGATGACCCGGAAGTGACGTCCGGGTAACAAATACGCGATACGCGTCATGACCGTCATCGTGGAACGGACGTGCGAATGGCCCAGTTTTCATGCACGTCCACAGTTGACTTCTCGCGGTATATGCGTCGTACGTATTGTATCATATGGCATAATATTTCTTGATTTGGTGCCTTAAAATTACGATAATAATGCGCTGTATTGTCGACGGTTGCACCAGCGGCGACCGTACCGACAAGGAGAATCGGAATAGAATAGCTTTATTCAATGCTGTATCTTAGTTAAATGCTGTATCTTAGTTTATGTATAAATAGTATTTAATGTTCAATCATCTTTATTAAAAACATCAAACATCATAAAGAATACACATAAACCCCAAGACAATCATGGCCTTTACTGACCAATGGGCAAGGGCGGGGACGCCAGACGATACAACAACAAGCAAAATCATTATTGATTACAATACAATGCGAAAATATAAACTATACAATTGGATAAATACACCTAATTGCACTGAAACAGTGACCAGCACTGCACAAATTTTCTTAAATCTAAAAAGATTTTTTTTTTAAATCAATTAAAAATCACTGACATCATCTAAGTTCCATTGAGTTTCTTTTCGGGCACAGAATATTGAATATGAAGAGGCAAGGACAGACTTAGTAAGATCATCAATGCCTTCGAGCCTGATTTTGTTAGCCTTGGTAACCAGCCCTCTCGAACCAATTTCAATCATAATGGAAGAACATTGGTACCCGGCGTCCCTAATATCGTTAATAAGAGAGGCGTATTTGTCTACCTTTCTAGTATGGGCCGCATCGATATTTGTCTCAAAGGAGATGGTCAACTCAATGATGGTAATCGTTTTGGATGATGGCTCAAGGATAACAATATCAGGCTTTTGTGCGGTTGAAATAATTGACGGTGGAATAGTTCCGCCACATACAAGTAGACCCTTGATATCAGAAAATATTTGAATTCTCTTGTCGCGATACAAAACGCTGTGCTGAAAAAAATCAAGGATAATCTTCAGGACATTGTTATGCCGCCAGAGGTAACGATTCAACATCATGTTGCAGTCTTTTTAAGATATGATGACAAAGTACCTCTGTTATTACAAGAGAACATCTGTCAACCGAAGCCGATTCCCCACTAGTTTCAAATTGGTAAAATATGGTAAACTATCAATAGCCGCGTTAATAGCAAATTTACGGACACTTTTGGAAGATTATAAATTAATAGTTTTCATGTGAGCCCACTTTCTACTTTTCCAGGATCTTTGCAGTTCCCCTGTGTATAAGAAGCGGCTTCAACGCAGATTTCCAATCTAAAATTATTTCGATCTGAGAGACTTTTATGTTTGATTTAAAAAAGCGTTAAATTGAACTATTTATCGTTCCAACTCTTGAGAAGTCAAAGAGAGTGAATGCGCTCACATTCAGTAATGGTGGACGATTACGAGACCAGCCTGATTCACGTGTTAGCTTAGTATGAAGAGCATTGATTTTGATAGCTCTGCTTTGAAACGTGAAGACTGTATGAAGCAATGACGCGAAAATAGACAGCGGAAGAAGGGGCTGTTAAGGGCCAGATGACATGTGAACTAGTGCAATATTGGCCCCACGGACGCGGAATGCCGAGACATGTTTTGACATTCATGTCGGACGTTCTTGTTCAGAGTGAGTAAATGCGTTTAACGCATTGTATTTTGTAATTCTGTTACCCTTGTATGTAAGTAACCCTCATTTTTTGTCTAAAACGGCTGGATTTAAGTTTTTGTATAACTAATCCTCAGCTATTTGTTATTGTATTAGCCTTGTTTGTTTTACTCTGTCTTGTATAATTGCTTTAGTATCCCCCGTTGGCACTGTCTCTACACTTCTTGTCCATAGGTATTGTCTGACCTTTATCTACCCGGTTTCTCAATTGCTCTCTTCATTTTCTTCCCTTTCAATATCTACCTCATCCAACCCATCTCTCAAATTCCCACTCTCCCTCTTAACTCTCTCTCTCTCTTAGTCTCTATCTTCTCGTGCTCTCTCTCTCTTCAAACCCCTCGCTTTTACCCCTTCCTTTGCTTATACAATTTCAGTATGCCGTGACCTGCAATATTACGAACTGCCTTTAACCACCAGCTTCAGGAGGAAGACTTTCGCGCATCACTAATTGATTTTCACCAATCACAAGGGAACATCATCAAACTAATTCCCATTTGCATTCAACCACATACTTACAGACCCCATTCATCTCAAACATTGTGACCACCCATCTTCGTTACACCCACAAACCAATTCTCGGGTTCTGACTCCGCATCACATAACAGAAAGCTTCAACACACTAATAAAACCATACAGAAAGCTCATTTTTCCAATTTCCTTTCAACTGTCGTAGTAGTACACAAAAATCATATGCAAGAAAATCACACTACCTGATCACCTCACAAAATCTTCTCGGTTTAGGCATTCTCAGAAACATGGTTACTGACACCAAGTCACCACCTAACTTTAATGTCTACACGTACATTCCAGGACGACTCAAAGCAGAGGAAGGTGAGTTTGTCTTTACATAAAAAAAATCAAATCTCATTACAAAATCCTTGACACAAACACAGAACCAGAATTTGACTCCCTTTTCATCGATCTCACCATTAACCCCAAACAATAGGACCCAAAACGTAACTGTCTGGAGTTATTGAACAGATTGCATGAACAACACACAATCCAAATTTTAACAAGCTTCGAGCAGCTTCTCCTGAACGAAATAAACCCAACCGTGACATCTATATTTTGTCGGTGACCTTAATATCAATCTTCTCAATATTCTACTCATCCACATATTAATGACTTTATTAACACATCCTTGAAAACTCCTATATCCCCAAAATTAACAGACTAACAAGAATTACGCATAAACACAGCCACGCTCAATGATAACATTATCACCAACTCCACTGACACAGACTCCACACCAGGGAGATTTGTCATGACACTACAGATCACTTCCCATATTTCCTTTTCATCTCTCAAGCATAAGCATGCCCCAAAAACAACAATCACTAAACGTGACCACAGAGATCACAACATTAGAACCTTTAACAGTAGACTCAACACAGAATCATGGGAACATATACTCACAGAAAAGCGGACCCTAACTTGCGTACAGCAACTCATTACACTATACTAAATATTATAACGACAGCAGTCTCCTAAAAAGAAGACCTTTAAAAATCGTAACCATAATCAGCCCTGGATGACAACAGCAATTTCCAAGTCCATCAAACACAAGCACGGCCTCTACAAAACAGTACCGCAGGAAAAACTTACCAGCAACCAAACAACATAAACAAGACAAAACAAAAATTAACTACATGATAGTATTGCCAAGAAAAAACACAACACAGAAAAAATCAGAAAGTCAACAATGATCTACCAAAACCTGGACATTCCTCACAACATCTAGGCAGGAAAGGGAAGGTATCCACTAAAAAAATCCCTGACCTTTTCCACTCAGAAAAACAGAAGATAGCTGACCGCTTGGCATAGCTAACGCATTCAACGATAACCTGGGCAAAAACTTGGCACCCTAACAAATTCACCTTCTTAAACTCATTTAATAAACACCTTCCAAAAAAACACATTCACTTCCATTTCTCTGAATCCAAGGTACTGTAGAGGAATGCCACAAACTTCGCCACCTGTTGAAACCTGATAAAAGTGCGGGTACCGACACGATAGATCCTGGGATTGCTACCAAATCAATGATAACATCATATCGCCTAGAGCACATATTTAACCAATCACTTTCACGGAACTTTCCAACGCATCACCTCAAATACAGCCAAGTATCCCCCATTCTCAATTTCACAACCAAAACAAGAGGACACCCATAACATTCCCCCACCCATTACAGGCCCATTCGTTCTTCCTCTTTTCTACCACACACACTTACGACAAAACCCATCAATCTCCCCACGTCCCCACGCACTACTTTCTTCAATAAGCACCACATTCTTGTCGATCCGCACACCACTTACGGTTTTACCCCCGGACCAAACGCTCAACCTTACATGGCATCCCTCCTTGAACTACAACTAACCTCACCATTGACTAAAATAAAACTCCACACCATGGAGGTATTCCTGGATCTCTCCCAAGGCTTCGACCACCATTGATCCCAACATTCTTATTCCACAAGCTTTACCATGACGGGGTCGTGGAGTAGCCTTGGAGGGGTTCAGGAGCAGTGGCGCGTTTACACAGGCGGGGGGGGGTGGGCATGGGGGGGGCAGGTGCCCCCCTGACGACTTTGCCGGGAAAAAACTCATGCTAAATTCAGCCGGTTTTTAGCCCTCTGACCGGGAAAAATTGGCCTTTTGACCCCCCCTGAGAGGGAAAAGGCCCAAGATTGGGAAGTATTTGCCCCATCAGAGCGGGAAGGCCCGTTACGCCACTTTCAGGGTTACCTTAAACCCTCCAATCAGTCTATGTACCACTCCATCGCATTCATCCATCAAAACCTATCACAGTTGGCGGCCCTCAAGGCTCAATCCTTGGACCCTACTTTTCATCATTTACATGAATACATCACCAACATCTCTAACACACCTAAAACTAATCTTATTGCAGATGAACAAACATTTTTCTCTCAAACTCTAATATTTAATGCCTTGTTAACAACATGAATCATTTGAACTCGCAAAAATCTGGATGGTTTGGGCTCATGCTAACAAACTTTCAATGTTTCAAAAACTAAACTCATGATTTTTTACACTCAACAACAAATCACAATCAAACATTAACAATTATAACCAGACAATCTCCCCGGATCACTCAACCAAATTCTTGGCATTACAATCGACGAAAAAAAAACTAACCTGGAACGAAATAAAACTCTGTCAATACCAAAGCGTCTCACGCAATTGGGTACAATACAGAGGTAAACACCACCTTCAGTCTACACCTGTAAAATCAATTTACAAACAAACTAGTTCCCCCATACCTTAGCTATCTGTAACATCATTGGGGCCTCCAACTATCATTCACGACTCAGCAAACTAACATCACACAGAAATGGCCATTCGCACTAGCACAAAACTCACCTATCACAAACTCAACCCCCAGAACTCACACTTGCCATTATTTCACTCACTGAAAACAACTTAAATTAGAGCACTCTACACAACTTCAAAACGCGCTCTTCATGTTGACTATCCAACAATCATTTACCTCCGAATTCAGGAATCTTTACCATCAAACCCGACAATCACAGCTATAACACCAGACAAGCTGACAACCTTCAACTTTCCCCTCCAAAAATCTACCTCTGAAAAGACTTTATTCGGTATCACGGCGCAAAACTTTGGAATGATATCCCAGAATCCATCACATACAATTAGCAAACAAAAATACTTTCAAAACTCAAACTTGAAAAAACAATTCATCAACCAGTACAATTCTTATTAAATTATCCCCAAGTCTTATTTCTCTCCTCACTTTATTCTTCATATCATTTCTATCTCCAACTCTCGAATTTGTTTCTTCACCTCGGACCTCTTCAACTTCTGCTTCCTCGTTATGCAATAGTTTACATACCTAAGCAGATTATGTTGGAAAATTCTGTCTTTCTTGTCCAACTCCCGTATCCTGTATTCCAGTTAAGGTGTCTGTTTAGGTTAAATATATTGTTTGTTTTCTTGTATGTATATTTACCTATGTAATATCCATTACTTGTGTCATTATTGTAATTATTGTAATATTGAGTATATACTGAGGATTACAGGGGCAAGTAATAAATATAAGCCCTAGCGGGTTGTCCATTAATGGTCTAGAATATAGATCCGCCATGTTCATTAGACAGTTTATAATTGATTACTTCATCTATTAGTATTATTATACCAATATACTTGTATTATACATTTCTGTCACGTAAGAGATGGTATGCTGACATAAATGCATCTGGAATCTTTCTACTCGGCATGGTTGATCCCTTCGCTCCCGCCCCATATCCGTGAACTTTTCGTAATGATAAATTATAGTTCGTGATGCGTGGCGGGTACGGGGGATGGGATTTTGTGTGATTTTTGCCATTATCGATGCATATAGTACTTTATATAGATTGATCAAAATTTCTTGTACATATTATTTAATTTCGTTAAAAAGGGCTATAGACCGAAATAAGCCTTCGGGTTGTCTATCGGTAGTCCTAGCCACATATTTATTATTATATGTTTCTATGTATTTTTCGTGGTATATTAGCTGATAAAATGAACTTGAACTCAAGTTCCCAGACAAAGAAAATGACAAGGAGAGATACCTGGAGTGGGGTTTTGTTTTCTCTAAAAAGACCAGAATCGTCGCCCCCCCCCAGCGTGTTTCACACAGTAAGTAATTTTCGAAATTTGAATTTGATTTACTAAGTTTAAATAATGATAAATAATAGCCTATAGATCACGGGGTTTTTTTTTTTCGTCGTCATACAATATGTCAGTGAATCATGGCATCGTTGTAGATGTCCTAATTGGTCCTGGCTGTATGCACGGCACTGTGCAGTGCACGATGTGATCGTTGTTTACAACTTGTTACTTTGACGTCACTAACGGGGGTCAAATCCAACTCCAGAATCTGATACCGTCGCGAAAACAGGAGAAGGCACTGTAAGTTTGGGTATATT
>JAMKCH010017015.1:0-62929 GCA_023653785.1 Ophioderma brevispina
GATGTGTGGGGTAATCCATCAAGTTTGAGTTAAGAAAAAAACTTGTATAGTTGGAATTTTGCTTTACAAACCACTTTTTTTAATTGATATATGGCATTGATTTTGCAAATCAGAAAATAAAAAATCATCAAAATTGTATCTTTGTCACAATTAACAAGTCAGGAACCTAAACATATATATCCTGCAAATGATAACGCCGTAGCAACCTAATAAGGACAAATCGGATATAGTAGTCATTACCGTCCGTACGGACACTTACTATAACATGAACTGAATGGAATGCATATCTTTGAACACTGCCATTTTCCTGTCAATATTCCTTCAGTTGGAAACACTGTAACTTATGAGAATTCTAACAGACTTATCCTTCACTTTTAAGCTATTCCTCCTGGCAAATGTCAAATATTTTGAACTCTTTCCATGAATCATGATGAGTGGTCTTTAATACGGCAAACCTTGTTTACCATGGACTTAAGTGGCTTCAAATCGATTGTTTTTGGATTACCACCCGACTTAGACGCTCTATACCTGTATTGACATTAATGACACTATCAGTGATTCCCCAAAGGAGTCAAATATTTTGAAATTTGCATTGATTTGCAGGAAGTGAAGGATAAGTTGTATAATTCTCCCAAGTTTTTTTTGAAAAATTGCCAGAAATGGAAGACAACACAGTAGTACTCAAAGAAATAAATCTCCATCATTACTGTTGTAGGCAAAGTGTCCTACAGACAGTATGACTAAAATATCCGATGCTATTAATGACATCAAACTTTGCAGGATTTATTGACATCTTGAGAGTTTTTAATAGTTCCTATCTAGCCTATAGCAGTGGCATAGCCAGGTGGGGGCAAAGGGGGGGGGGGGGAACAGAGTGCCCCTCTGAAAAAGATCTTAAGGGGAAATCGGGAAATAAAACATGGATTCATTATAAAATCAAAAGTCAGCCCCTTTTCAGGATTCTTTTGCCCTTTGACCGGGAAATGTTTTGCTTGTGACGGACAATCTGTTGCACCTACTACTACGGGAAATTGCCTGCCCCCTCATAACCACTGGGCTGGCGTACGCTTCTGCCTTCAGGGGGATCTTGAAGAAAGGGGGCACAAACGCATGATTCTTGGGGTCAGCAGACTTAGTGCAAAACCTGGTTTGGTGGAGGTTTTTTGGGCAAAGGTTGCAGAAGCTGACAGCAAACTGTTACATGTTTATATTTGTGGTTTGCATTGCCTTCTACATACCCGATTGAACCAGTCTATTTGCCACTTGGTTGCAACAGAAATGCATCCCTTTCCCTGTCACCAAATTTTTTGAAGAAAAAAGTGACTGCTTTATTATATAGCCAAAAGTGCTGAAAATGATACCTTCTCTGCCCAACATCCCTACCCCCCCCCCCTTTTCGGACAAAGAACTAAAGACGCCCAAAAAGTAACCCAAGCATACCCAGCTTGCCCCATTGTGATCAATATCGCACCACTGTCCATTTTACGAAAATCGGAAAATGTGTCACATTTTCCAAGTTGCATGCAACCTGAAAACATCATTACAAGGTTACAATAAACAATCATGCATTAAGAAATTGACACACCACACTTCACCCATCAATTTTTAAAATAATTTTTATTCCTAACATAGCTTTCTTTCAACATCATCTTTCTTTGCTTTAATGTTTCTTATACTTGTTTGAAACTTATCAAACAAGTTGATCCTATTGATTTTATCAGAACCTGGATGGTACACACCCATATTCAAACCCCATGCATGGTAAGACCCGTTTAAAAAAACACGAAGAATGCGGTCTTTCAGTGAATGGCAATCAATATGGCCTATCTTTACCTCAACTTTTAAAAAAGTTTTCTAAATGAGTATTTTGTTGGCAATATTGATCGCAATAAGGACGAGCTATCAAAATTGACAGAAGAAAACCAACTTTTATATAATTTTTGTGTTTTCGTGCATCAGACACAATGGTTTGTAATGGGGTATTTAGACATGCGTGCGTTACTTTTTTTTGAGTCCTTGAGTGTGCCTGCCCAACTCGACGTATTCAGCCAAACGGGGGTGATGTTACCGACGTTTTTGTGGATGTGCCTTTGAGAGAGAACCTGCCAGATGTTTGAGTGTTTTTTAGTCTTTGGTTGTACTGAAACTGTTAGTTCATTTTCACATTTCACTTTCACACACACACCCAACTTTCACACACACACACCCCAAAAAAGGACCGACCGACCCTTTTTTTTTCTACGTTACGCACAAAAAACAATTTTTGTATGCTTTATATTGCTAAGCCAAGCAACGAACTACCTCATGGCCTAGTCCCAACAGTGACTTTTCAAAAATAAGAGTCACACACACTAGCCATGGGAAGAGGGTGTATTGAGTCAATCCCAAATGCCCCATTTTTGGGAAATTTAACCAATAAGGTCATGTGATCCTATAAAATAATCATCCGATTCTTAACAAACACATAAAACCCTGACTTTTACACTCCATTTTAGCGGCCACAGTACTAATTGCTAGTACTTGGGATTTTTGTTGATGAATATGAAATGTCCGTGGTTTAAACTTTCTGAACACGTTTTATCCTTAAAGAGACCTGGCACATTTGAAAAAATGTGCGGCCCTCAAGATTTTTCAAAATCGATATTTTTGGCATGGCTGTAATGCCCGGGGGGGTCACTCACCTATAAAAGTGTGACGCATCCGCGTTAATAAAAACATCGAAAATGGGTCGGATTCGGATTTTGAGTATTATATGGGCGTCGCCGACGTTGTTTTTGGTTTTTAATAAGGGTCCCATTTTGGCTCTTTCGACGTTTAGGGCTTCGTTTTCGCCATTAAGGGTCCAATTTTCTAGGTATAAATCGGCCGGTTTTTAAAAGACGTCTATTTCTTCCATTGAAACCTCTAGCTCTTAAATAATTGCAAGGAAACGTTCTTAGATATTTGACCAAAAAGTTTCTTAATTTTATCATAATAACCCCACCTTTTAATGTTTTTTTTCTTAAATTGGGCCAGAAACTACACAGTCGGAAGGAGAGCAACATCACGTGAGTAAAAAAACCCGACTTTACTTCCCGACGGATTTTCATGATTTGTGCCGTTATTGATAGCCCATGTCATCAAAGGCACAGTGTTGTGTATGGTTTATTATTGGTAAGGACGGTTCTGGGAATTCACGATCGCCTGGCAGTGTTATTCAACCATACCAGAGGCGAAAAAGGGAATTCTTCAATTAGTTTATTTATTTCTACATTTAAAATATCTTTGTTTCTTCTTATATTACTGAAGTTGGGTTGAAATAATAAATGACCAGTTTGAAAGAGTGTTAAGAGTTAGTAATACTTTTCTGAAGGTATTAAAATGCATCATATCATCATTGTTACTTTCAGAGAAAATCAATTTTGTCCAATGGACGGTTGTTCCTATAATTTTTACTTTATAATTTAGTATCCACTCAAAGTTAATAGACAAGTCCTTCGATAAGCTCCTAGGCGACCTGCAAACTGCCCGATTCTGGACCTTTGGTAAGGTTTTGGAGTTCCAACAGTCACTGAGTTCAAGTGCCTTCCATGCAGAGGACTGGCTAGTATGGACTTATTTTTTCTACCCACCTCCTTGCTTCAAGTTATAGACTAAAAAGTGATGGCCTTGATAAGCTCCTAGGCGACCATCTAAATGCCCAATCATGGAGCTTTGTTGATGGTTTGGGTCCAACAGTCCACTGAGCTTCAAGCTGCCGTGCAGACAGTACTGAGCAAATTGGACTTTTTTGTCTCCATTTCAAGTAACATCAGGACTTGTAGTATGAGTACTTTTTCTGAGTACGAGTATGAGTAGAGTACTTGACCCGAGATGAGTACGAGTATGGAGTATTGGTTCCTGAGTACGAGTACGAGGTATGAGTAAAGCAAAATTTGAAATCCCGAGTACGAGTATGAGACTTATGCCTGAGTACGAGTATTAGTACGCGAGTACTTATGCCCGAGTACAAGTATGAGTACGGTATTGTGCCTGCGTATGGGATGAGTAAGAGTACTTTCGCAACTAGTCTTGCAGTTCGGCCATCAGGATCTTGGATGAATATAAAGTTTCAAGACACAGCCATCTTACTCACTAAGCCTGCATATGGGGTAGTTTAATTGTAGTAACCCATAATCGGGTCTAAAATGGTACCCAGGTGTGTACCTGTACCATAGTCTTGTACCTTATAAACTCATCTCAACATGGTCCATACCATGAATGTGGTCACATGCTGGAACCATACCCATAGTCGGCATACCCATACCTCATACCGTAGATGCCATTGGTAGGGCTTGTATCCATCTGAGCCATGGTCTATACCCTATACCCGCAAGTATGGTCTAATACTTACTCATTAAACATTATCTGCCATTACATGAAATATGGCATTTTTTTTCCGAAGTTTTTAAAATTGAAACTATTGAATCTTTCACATTATATGAGCCAAAATAGGACAATAGGCGATTTTAGTGCTATGCCATTTGCAGTGTAAACTGGCCCGGCCTAGGGTGATTTTAGATTTGGTTTGAAATATGTCATTAAAAGGTGACCGTGACATTACAAGTTTTTTTAACGTTTTGTAAAAATTGTATGGAAAAATGTCAGTTGAACATATCAAAACTTTGGGACCGACTAAACCTAACTCACAGTAGGTGTTAAATAAGCTAGTACCTACCATGGCAAAAAGGAAGCAAACTGGATTGGATTAAATGCGGTTTGATTCTTTAAAATTGTCATGGAATGGAGCAGGTTGAGTATTACATGTATATCACATTGAAATTTGTCATATTGTGTTTGAAAATTTGTGATGCTATATCAAACAAAAACAATTTTTTAAATATGATATTTTTTTTATTTTTTTTAAAAAAACCAACATTAAAAACACAATTTCACATACAATTTGGGTGTGAAAGTCACAATTTCGTTTAAATATCAATCAATGTCTATTTTCGATTTCTTGTGAATTCCCTTTTCTAGAAATAATGCATGCCTCACTTATTTTGTTGTAGTGCGATACTTTTCCTGAGTACGAGTATGAGTACGAGGACTTGACCCTAAGTAAGCGTACGAGGAGAGTAATTTGATCCTGATACGAGTACTAGGATGAGTACGTGTCAGCTAAAATTTTAAATCACGATTATGGTACGAGTACTTTATGCCTGAGTACGAGTATTAGTACGATAACCCAGCCTGAGTACGAGTCATGATACGAGTACACAATTGAACTCGTACTCAGTTACGAGTATGAGTATGTCGTACTCGATACTACAAATCTGAGTAAATAGACTAAAATCCTGTATCCCATGTTGGTGTGTCACTCGTGTATCCTTTTGGTCCATCATTTGGTACCCTGCTGGACAATTGGAATATATTTTTCAGTTTTTATTATCACTAAAAGTTATAGGACCTCTCTCTGAAGCTCCTAGCGACCTGCTAACTGCCCGAAATGAGCTTTGGGTCCAACGTCCACTTAGCTTCAAGTGCCTTCCATCATGCAGAGACTGGCTTATGGACTAAAACAAAACAAGGCGTTTCAGGGGTGCTGAACCCCTTCGAGACCCCCGCCTACCATTGTTATACCCACAGTGGTCTCCTTCTGGGTGATCAAGGTTTTCAGGGTTTTTAAGAAGAGTGACTGGGGCATCTCTGAATAAATTGGCCCGTAGTGATGTTGTGTGTGTGTTTTTTATGGCATACCACACTTGTTAGACTTTTTTGTTCAATAAAACCAAAAAGAAACATTTCCTTGGGGGGCATAAAATTTTCACACTCACTGTGGTAAGAGAAAATATGAACTTTCTTCTGATACCAAATCTCCATTATTTTCCCCTCCTCCTCCGGTCAGAGGCTAAAAAACAGCTGATTTTATATTGATTTTGTAATTTTTTCCCGGACCAAGTCGTCAGGGGAACTTTCCCCCCTTGGCCCTGCCCCCCCCCCCCCCCCCGCCCGCACGACATAACTCCTAAATCATCATCTTTATTCATAAAGACAAAAAACAATTTTAGGCGGCTATTTTCACGTCAGTTGTGATCTAATACATTGGTAAGCATTCCAATATATGTAAAAACCTAGGTTCGAGGAAAATTGGGGGCGCTTCTTCCCCCTTTCCTGTTACTTTCTCTGTACATCTCCTCATGTCTCTTTTAAGGATTGGAGATGTTTTTGTAGATGTATATTTCCTATAAAATAAAAAGACAAATACTTTCTTTTGACATACATAGCGCAAACCGTCTAGAGTCTTTAAGAATCATTGTCTTGCAATGTGCCTATTGACTGTACTAAACCTGTCAGTACTAAAAGCGGCACTCTCAGGCCCATTTTCACCAAAATTTGAAATTTCTTTTCTTCTTCCATTTTGCTCTCAATGACTAGTCGAGGCCATTTGCAGAACAGAGTAATTTTTACCCATAAAAATAACAACATACCCCAACACAGAAAGGGACATGGACTATAGGATAAAGACCTCCCAGGTAATTTGTGGGCCAACTTTTAAGTTTTTCCCTTACTGTTAATCACCAATGTTGTATATTCAGGAATATTCTGACGTCGTACTCACTGTATCAAACCACAAGGTTCTAGACCGATCAACGTGTGCAAGCGTGGGCCAGACATGCATACGGCGTGCATGTTCTTGTGTTACACACCATTTTCGTCGCTGCGTAATTTTAACGTCGCCACGATTTTAAATATAAATCGGTTCTGTTTACCCATAAGGAAGCTGATGGGTCTTTAATCATTTCGGGTGAGGGGCTTTTGTATATAAAGCCTTACAGCCTTGGGGGGGGGGGGGGTGTCACTCACATAAAAAAGTGCTACCCATGCTTGTTATCACCCCTCACTATAACCCATATTGGCGTAACTGATTGTAGTTAATTTGATACCCTTATTGGCGTAAGTGTTATCATAATTTCATACCAAAATGGCGTAATATACTGGCCGTTACCCATAATGGCAATCGACCTCCTCCCCCTGCCCCCCCACTCGGTACGCCACTGCCTTATAATGAGTATAGCCTTTGGTAGTCCCAATAATTGTGACTACACACATGCACATTTGACAATTTATTTTAACATTTGTCCATTATCAGGGCTCATTTAGAAGGTTTTTACATAACACAATTGCATGTAACTTTGGCTTCTGTGCATGCAGAATTTCCCCTGTGCATGTTAAATTTTGTATTTTTCACAGCCCATTTTGAGGAAAACTCGGGGTTGTGCTGTAACTTTTAGTTTCTACTAAATCGACCCTGGTCATTCTCATATCACTGAATGTGTATCACAAACGGTTATGTGTAATTAGCATTTTACAATTATAACTGCCCTCACCTCTCCAATCATTTCAAGCAGCTATGCCAACAAATAGATGTATCTATCATATGAATGTAATATCATCAATCCATCACCTAGTATTATCCTTACTATCATCTTCTATCCAGGTTTAAGACTGAACATGCTCATGATATGAATAATGACCATGTTAAAATAAAATGTCAAATGTGTAGTCCACAGTATTGGACTAAGCTTATTGTCCTATTGGGACTGAACCAATGGCCCAACGACGACGTCTCCATTTATGATTTTATTACAACTCAATTCAAGTGTCTATGTTACCGTTTAATCATCTATCTTATTTTCATTTCAAACAAGCCATATTAATTTCTCCCAACTTGTACCTGAGTTAGTTGCTTGAGGTTGTCCGTGTTCTCTCGAATGGAACAGTTATGGCGTATAAATGCCCGCATAAATGGTATTCCGCAAACAGCTCACAACACCACAGCCATTCCCTACCGTAGATACCGTAGCCAGTGCAGTGTGCAGTGTGGGCCAGTGGGCCAGCATATTGCCGTGTGGTACCCATGCACCTCAAATACGCAGACGACTCGGGATTCCCCCAAATAAACAAAACATGCCAATCCATTATAGTTTTTCAGTCAACTTCAGTGCTTTGTATATATATAGCGGAGGTAAATTAAAATCGTTTTCAATGTTCTCAGTAGAATCACATAGAAACAAATATGGTAAAAGTGGCTCCAAAATCAAAATGGAAAACAAAAACTTCTTTTTTTTTGGGGGGGGGGGGGGGGGGGGGGTAACCAACCGAGTTACAAGGGTTTCCGGTGGTGACCCTATTTATTATGAGACCAGAAACGAATGAAATTGTACCGTCTATCTGAGACCTGTCCAAATGGATACCCTATCCTAGACCAGACTTATTCAAATAGACCGCTATCCGAGACCAATGGAAATTATAACCCCGATTATAACATATGATTTACACTAACAATTATGAGCTATTTTATGGACTTTTATTCTGTTTTGAGAATGATATCACAACAAAATCATAATTGTGCAGTCCCGATAAAAAAAAAATGCCCCCCCTCCTTTCAGGAGGGCAAATTTTTTTTTGTTGTCACAAAATTATCTGAATTCCTGGCTATCCTTCATATTCTCTGGAATTCCAGAACACGCCTTCCGTAAATTACATGAATTCCAGACACTACCTCCTGTAAATTCCAGGAATTCCTAACTATATTACCACTGTAAAAAAAACCATGGAATCCCAGAGATTATTGTTAAGGGGTATCGAGTTGTTTGAAAATCTGGTATTTTTCCCCCGGAATTTTTCCTCAGAACATCGTCAAAACACTGGAATTCCTCACCCTCTACACCCAAAATGGCTGGAATTCCCAACCCCGTATTAGACATTAGCCTAAATTATGGAATTCAGCTTTCAAAAGTGACAAAGTCTTGGAATTCCGGCGCCCTTATCGGGATAGGCAGATGTCTTTATCTGGACATAGCCCATTCTTAACGGATTCAGGTCGATTTTATATTCTACCTGAAACTGAAAAGTTAAAATTTGATTACCCTATGTGAGGACTGGCAGAGGACAGGTTGGAATTTGATAACCTATATCGATGGATGATAGAGTAATAGAGGGCCTATAAAGGTTGGGGGGCGGCCTGCCACATATCATGTGTAGCTTTGGCTGCATGTATTTGCATATTTATGGAATTTATTAGCGTCATTTGCATATTTTCGACATTTCGGTTAACCTTTTAAAAAAAAAATGCTCTGCTGGCTAAATACGCTATGCTCGATTTACTTCTAACTTGATAGGATTAGAAGGTGCAACAATATCATGTGTAGCGTTTTACTGCATAATTTGAATATTCAGGATTCTAATTAGCTTATTTGCATATTTTCAGATTTCAATTAACGTGTTATAAAATGCTCTGCTGGCTAAAGCCTTTGCTCTACCACACCCTACTTGGTATGTTGGTAGAGCGAGGTGTGTGGAGCTTTGGGCTGCTTTATTTTGGCTGCATGATTTGCATAGTCATGAATTTTAATGAGCTTATTTGCATATTTTTCAGACTGTGGTTTAAAAATGCAAACGATGTTCCCGATACTGTACCTTACGTTTTCAAATTTGGTAAAAGGTGATTATAGAATATTGAGGTGTCCTCAGAAAATTTTCAACCTAAGCACTTCTATGGTTATATAAAGAACCTTACAAAGTTCTATAAAACCTTCAAATTTAAATAGGCCTCTGATGTTCGTTTTGGTGCAATGTGTTCACATCTATTTGCAAAAGTAAGCAATGTAGAAGGCAGTGATGCCCTTTTTTGGGTTCTAAATATTTTTTGTGCTAAATAAAAATAATTTCTTTTTATCGTTCCTTTCTACCAAAACCTCTGAATGTCCGTTTGTTTAGGGTTCTCTAGAGTTTAAGGTTCTACAAAGAACAATTTTCGTTCTTGGCTACAGAACCTGTTTTTTTGGTTCGATGCTATAAAGAACTCTAACGAATCTCACAGGTTCTTTATAGAACCCAAAAGTGGCAGAAACAAGTCCAGTGGCAGAACTAGGGGGAGCAGAAAAATTGGGGTCAGCCCCGTGGCACTGCCACTGCCGGCCCATCCAAATGACTGACATAATGCCCAGTGCTCTAGTATATCTGTTTGTAAACACTTTTGACATAGTCTATTAAAAGGATATTTTGTGATCCACAGCCAACTTACCTAAAAAAGTTGAGATTTTACAGTATCATCTGAATTCACCTTAGTATTGTATGTGTCCTTAACTTTGACTGCAGATCAATCACGTCTGTCAAAAATTGACAATTTGTATTTTCTGTCTGTAAATGGACCTATGACTCCGGGGGGGCTTGTATTTTAAGGGGATCATGCTCGCGTATGGCCTCCCAAATATTCCGCCTAAGCACGTATTATGCATGGTTTGATTTTGCTAATAAAAACAAGTCATTTTGGTTTGATTAAACTACCTAAACAAGTATCGGTGTGCCAGGGGAAGGCAAGGGCAACCCCCAATATTCAAAATCCCATGTAAATAAGGGTTTTAAGCACCAATTGTGTAAAAATTCGGTTTTTTTACCACATGGAGGGACTTGTGTAATATTTTGCGCCCCGCCTTGATTTCCGTTCCGCCCCTCCTATGATTTTACTTCTGTTGGCCACCGCCGACAAGTGATGCCTTATGCTTGAATTTTACTATCTAAACAATAATTTGCATGGCTGGTTTAAAAAGACCTATCCTTTTGCTACCCTATACGAGTCCTTGTATATACTGTGCCTGTAATGATAGTCAATGATACAACTGAACACCCCTTATGTCTCCCTATTGAGCATTGCATTTTAGAGGCTGGACGCCAGCCTTTTCCCGATAGGGCGTACTCCCATTTTGAAAAACAAATCGTGTTTTTGCATATATATTATCTCTATGCCTTTGTTCCATATACTAATCACTTATATACAAAATCACAACTTTGTTTATAGAAAAATCCCCCGGAACCGGAATTTTTTGTTATACCACGTTATCCTATGGTGCTGTTATACTGTGCATATAAATGTGTTACTGGCGTGACAACGAAAAATCTGATTATCTCCACTTCGGAAATTAAGCATTTAGGCCTAAGGTGACTATCTTTAGTTCTACATGTATTATTTTTATTACTACACAAAAAGATAATTTCAAATCTCTTAGTCGCGCCTTTTTAATTTTTTGGTGTTTTTACTTCCCTCTTATTGTAAAGTATCATTTTGCACACGTCACTGGGTTAATGTACTTTCTATAAAATTCAAATGAAGTCTAAGAGATTGTTGGTGAACAAAATGTTAAAAGACAATTTAACAAGCTAGTGGCTAATGAGTTAAAATTTAAATCATAAGTAGTATCGATTTTGATATTCAGATTGAAAGGCGTCGTATTTTTTTTATTGTCGTCCTGAAATTTGAGCCCTCAAATCAATTCAATCCCAAGGTAAAAACAAAAAAAAAACGCCGTTTAGTGGTTAACCATCATATTGCAAAAAAGGGCCATTATGCCGGTCATTACATCAAAACCGCAAAGTTGTTCCCACGGTTACTGACTGTGGTGTATGTTGCAAGTGCCAGGCTCTAGTATCAAGTAGAGAACACAACTACACATAAATCGGAACAAGCACTTTTACATTTCAAGTGTTTTTAAAAAGTTTTGTCCCTATTTTTTTAGGAATTAAGAGGTCTCATCGTATTAAATTGATAGTTTGATCCTTCAATTTAATGAAACTAAATCCAGACTAACATTATTAATGACACTTATTTGATTGGCATTAAATAAATTAGAGATCAGACCCTAATTCGTCTCGCACCACATGCCGTATGGCAGACAATCAGTTGATTTAGATGCAATGTATGATTAGCACGTGGAAATGAAATGAAGGATGAAACCTTTATAAAGGTTTGTAGGAGATTATGACGACATAGAGAATCTAGGGCATATATGGGGGATTCTTGTAATTCAGAAAACTGATTAAGAATCACTTGGGAAATCTATCATGTGAAATCAGGAGAACATCAGAGAGAAGAAAGAAAAATTCGCAATTTTCCATTTTTTATGTGATTTTTTACAAGTCTTTTTAACATTATCACACCCTAAGCACATAATTTCGGACGGTGAAAAGCATCCCCTAAGTTTGTATTTTTTTTAATGAGTTTTGATACACCGTAAATGAACGTACATCGTATGATTAAAAAAAAACTATACCCTAATTACGCGTTTTTGTACAGAGCATGATATCCCACCTTGAAATACAAGTTGCCCCCTTCCACCGGGAAATTACTGTAGAGGCCTGTGTGATAAAAACATTTGCACAATAAAACCAAATGCAAGATCAGAATGATGAAATAAAATTTTGGGAAATATTGCTTTTTGAAGATATCTAGTGAAACAAAACCAAAGTGAAGCAAAAGTTTAAGGGTGTGCAGTCAGAGATTTCAAACAGGCGAACTGGTATTTACGCGATGAGTTAAATATGTCCCCGCTGAATGTCTCGATCACTAACATGCGAATAAAGGCAACTACAACACCACCCCTCCACAAAACCCGCCCCCCTCACCAATGCCCCGGCAACACCCCACCCCTCACCAAACACCCCGGCAACCGGCTCGCAACACCCACCCCTCCCAACACCCACAAACTCCCACACACCATAACACACCCCCCCCCATCTCAACACCCCACTCCCCACCACTCTGGCAGGCTCCCCGCAACACCCCACCCCCTCCTTAACACCACGTACACGCCACTCACCCCCCCCCCCCCAACACCCGTCAACACCCCAATCACCCTCCCCAACACACACCCTAACCCAATCCCTACCCCTCTCCAAGACAGCTCACCCCCTACCCAACAACATGACAGCCCATTCCCCTCCCCCAAAACCATGGCAACCCACAACACCCCTCCCCAAAAAACCCGAACACCAACCCCTCCCCAAACACCCCACCCATCCGCAACACACACCTCTACCTTTGGCCAGAGTAGTATCATGTACCAGGAGGAATTTTGCATATCCAACGTACGTTTCAGAGATACAGCAATTACGCATATTTAATTAGTCCTTAGCATACCTAAGCCACATATATTCACATACTTTCAAATTGCCAAAAAAAGATGTGCCCCAATGATCGGCTTCATGCAGCGCAGGATTTTTAGTATTGATGTACCGTTTAACCAAAATATAGCAATAATGATGATTTTTGCATTTAATTAGCTCATGGGCATACTACAATATTGCCGAGCTACACCTAAAATCTAATCAGGTTGAGAACTCTTCAGGCCCGCTTCCTTCCAACAAGTTTTAATCATTATACGCCTTACGGAACTCCAGAAAACTTGTACACAGGCCTTGCAGGGAAAAATTTTCATAACATTATGCAAATTAGATACTTAATTAGCATATTTTACACCCAAAATCTAATCAGGTTGACAACTCATCAACACGCTTCTTTCCCCCAAGGTACATCATTGTTGACCTTACGGAACGCCAGATACAGGGTTAACATTTTTATCACGGACGAACGGACGGATGAACGGACGGACGATGCTCATTATAGTCACGTTTCCGAACTCGTTCAGCGGGACGGGGACAAAACAGGGGTCCCTAAAAAATGTGAAAACTGAAAAACTCTGATTTTTGCATGTCTTAAGTTTTCTATCAAAAATATAAAGGCGAGTTACTTTCAGCGCTGCATAAAACCAGGGACAAATCAATAAACCGGAACACTGTGCAATCAAACTGGTGCGCAATGATGATTAGTTGGTGACCCATATGTCCGCATTTTCAATGTTTCTACCTCAGACTGCTGGAAGCATATACCCCAAAAAAACCCATCTGATTACAAAATTCTAACTTACAGTCATCAGTCTAGGTACCAGATACCTTCAAACATGCATCTTAGGTCACTAGAAAGGCAGGCTATCCAATATGGAAACAGGTTGAGGACATGTTCGTTTTTTTCAATTGCGGTGCAGGCCCCCCGTGGAATATAATGATGAGCCAAACCAATTTAAGTAGCCTTTATTGGTGGATACCAACCTGGGCAAAGAGACGCGATCCAGGGTTCCTAACACTAGACATTATACAAAAATGTATGATGGCCATTCTGAGGGGATAGCTTAAAGCATGATCAGAGATTTAAAAATATGAATGTTTGAGTATTAATTACAAATAGCAGCTAGAAGTAAAGATTTAGTCACCTCAAAGCCTGAATTCAAAATTGAAATGATTCAGAGTAATCGTTTTCAGCAGTAAACATTATCTATAATATTACAAAGTGCCATAGGATACCGGTACCGTGTATAACAAACTTTCCAGATCCGGAAATTTATGACAAAGATGTGATCTCATATGAAGGACTTCGATTTGAGCTTAGCTATTTCACACAGGATTATATATTGACAAGCAATGTTACGTACATGTAAAAACATGATTGTTTGAAAATTGAGGCAGCCTTCCCAGGAAGGAAATCTAGAGTCAGCCTTTAAGCGAGATAGGGGGCATTAAAAGCTTATACAGGAGCTCAAAAATTGAAAAGTGGTTCAATGTTGCATGCATACCAAATGTTTGTATGAATCACAAAAATGTATAGTTTGTCTACTATATCTCCAACTCCTACCCTTATGGAGTGAAGCTGAAAACTGTATTAGAGGTCCAAATGTAAATTAGCTTTCTCCATGGCCCCAAAATACTAAATATGTGTCAATATTTCAGTGGAAATGGTCTCATATGTTTGTAATGTTACACATAACACATGTGGTGTATATCCCATTATTCATACCTTTAAATCTGAAATCAACACACCATGCAATAAATCAGGCAAACAACAAAATTGTTTTCGTTATTTTGAATTATATTTACTATTGGGTAAATGTCTTCTCGTGGTGATCGATACAAGCCTTTTAGTATATGCCAGTAAATCTACTCTGCAACTTTTGTTCATATTTCACAGAAGTAGTACAATTTTCTCAGCCAATGATATCATTTATATGCACATGATAGGCAGTGGCGTACCGAGGCAGTTGACCAGAGGGGGCAAATTTCCAAGTCGTTCCCGCCAGCAGGCGAGCAAAAAAAAATTTTTTTTTCGTAAATCTTTTCCCGGTGATTTGCTCCAATTAGGTCTCAATTGGCAAAATGCCGCGGCATAGCGCGAAAAATTGCCGAATTACTTACTTTTGCCCAAAATGTGGCCTGAAAATTGGCTGAAATTTACCCAGGAAAAAGAGGGAAAAAATGCGGATTTGACCCATATCGCCCGCTTGGGTTGTTCGACGCAGAGGGGCAACTTGCCCCCCTGCCCCCCGTCGGTTACGCCACTGATTATAGGTCTCTTTTGTTGTCTCTCAGTTGAATGGGCCTTAGGCCCTGGAAACTAAATTATGAGTTTCTCGTCACATTTTTTTCCGCCCATAATGAGGGAACTATTTTATTAGAGTCATTATTTCTTGGCTAATGAATATTTTTACAGTGAAATTAACCTACAAGCTCCTACAGGAGATCGACGAAAATACGAAACAATATTGGGTCTATTTTAGACTCATTCCCAGATTCCGAGACAGGTTCATCCCAAATATTCAATACGAATGAAAAGGTATGCTTGAAAAGAATTTTTCAAAATAAGACTTATTTTCAGATTTTCGGGCCGATAACGCGGCCAAAAAATAAACGCGGGCGGGGGAAGAGAAACTAATAATCGAGTTGCAAGGGCCGTACATGTCATATTGACCACGGCTTGGGAAATTAGCTACAATACTGCTGAAAATAATCTACTGGACTCATAGGTCCCGCTTTGTACACCACGGACAATTTAAAGCAATGATGTACCTACAATTTTGACAAAAAGGAAATAACTGGGACATGACTATTAAAGGAACATGTTGTTTACAAACCTCATCCGCCCAACTTATTTAAAAAAAAAATTCCAGAAGAAAGAAATCAGGAAAAATTTACATTTTCGATCCATTTATGACAACACAGTACCTATGGGAATATACACAGATTCAGCGTCAAAATTTTAAAATAACCTTTCCCACAAAGATATTCTATATTTAACGATAAAAAATGAGGTACTAAACATGAAATGCACCTTTAACCCTATATAAAAATCAGAAAACCCATTGTGGGAATCTTGCCATATAAGCCTACAACGATTCTGATTTGCATGCTATAGCGCCCTCTATGCCCACTCTCCATAGAGAACTGTGTAAAACTAGATTTTTAAGAAAATCACAATAGCCCACAATTTTGTAAAACTTGCACAGGATGTGGCTAATAATCAAAATCAATTGTCAAAACTGTCACTTTTGATATTCTGGTTTCGTCATAATAAATGAGACATTCTAAGAGTGTGATGCAGTAAAGTATAAAGGTCACCTGACACTACACAACAATACTATTCATGCTTTATTCTGTTGTTGATTATGGAAGCTGGACCATATGGCTCTAGAGGGACTAGGACTCCATTTTACACTGGCATACAATGTTTGCCATTTTGGATCAATTATTTTCACCTTTTAAAAAAGGTGACAATTTAAAGGTGCATTCCAAGATTCTAGCACCTTCATTTGTGTATACGGTCCTCTAGATATCCTCAAGAAAAGGTTACTTCCAAAATTTCAGTTGATTCTGATGGTTTTTTTTTTTTTTTTTTTTTTTTTTTTTTTTTTTTTTTTTTTTTTTTTTTTTGGGGGGGGGGGGGTTGACGAGGCTGTAGATCACGAAATGCCCCTTTAAGACTGGTCATGCTATTAATAATAAAACCATCTCATTTGTCTCCAATAAGGAATAAATAAAGTAAATGATTGCCATGCCATTGCCAATCTCTCTCATTTAGACAAAAACTGGCTTGAACCTAACATATGCTCAACTATTATGGTCAAAATAATTTTGCTATGTTTGTCTCCAACATATATTTTTAAAAATCGGTGAAAACTCTACTGAACAATAGTCAGAGCCCATTTTTTTGGTGTGTGTATGGTGGGCCCTTCAAAAATGGTCAAATTTTTGACTTTTTGAACATCTTGTCACTAAAAAGTGGACTTTGTCAAATTTTCTCTAGATTTTGGATCTTTTTATCTAAGAAAATCAGCAGAAAGTGGACCTTTTGCCTCATTTGTGGAATTTGGGGTGCGGCCGTACCGCCCTGCATACGGGCCTGCCTAAAGTTAGGAGGTGAAAGAGCAAAATTTGATCAAACTTAAAATTTTCAATTATGACAAGAATTATGTGCTGCATAATTAGAAATGTGGTTTAATCACATTTTATTGAAATATGCAAATGAGCTCATTAAAGGTGCATTTCGTGATTTCAGCACCTTCTGTTTTATTCATTGATCACTAGATATCCTTGAGAAAAGCTTATTCCCAAAATTTGAGCTGATCCCGATCTTGCGGTTTTGTGTTATGAGTGATTGCTCGTTTCCCACGGTCCCATAGGCTACTGTGCTGTAATTTCTGTCCGTTTACGGACAGAAAATACAAAATTGCGAATTTCTTACAGATGCGACCGAATTTGCACGTATGACTGGGCACACGTGGATTACTAAGGCTAACAGTTCAGATGATATAAAAATCTCAACATCTTTTAGGTAAGTCGGGGGACGAGGCTGTGGATCACGAAATGCCCCTTTAAGCAAATGAGTTCATTAATATTTATATTCATAACCTGTTTGGGGTTTTGGTTTGGGTAGGGGTGTGCAGCAAGAAACGCCATTATCATGCTTTGAGGTGTCCGATATGCGATAATATCGGATCCTACGCATGATAATGATAAAATTGGATGATTTGCGCCTAATATTTATTGGTCTTGCTATGAGTTTTAAAATATTGGCTCGACTGCGTCTCGCCCAATATTTTTGCAACTCATAGCTCGACCAATAAATATGGGCTGAATCAATCCAATTTTATTACAAACTTGGGGCTTGAGAACTAAATCTTTGGAGAAAGTAGTGTCTTCAGAACTGATTTTTGTAGCATTTTATTTTAACTTTGGAAACTTCATTTTTGGGCCAAATTAAAGAGTTTGTGAGCGTAAAGCACTATTGGCACATTTTTTTTGAAGAGTCCCCCCAATTTTTTCAAAATTTGATATTTGGCACAGTTTTACTTTGGTAATTGTCTAGGAAACTATACCTGCAACGAGAATCTAAGAAATGCCGTGTTTATCATAAAATAGACGATGTTTGTAAATTAGAGATTGTGATCCCAGATTGGGGGGGGGGGGGACTTAACGACAGGGGCTGAATGCTACTTTTAATGCATCCCGTCATGATAAATGGTGCCACCTCGGATAAAATAACCTCTAACGGTTACTTGCCGCAACTAATAGTAAACAACTAATGGATGAGCGTAGACACGTACATGCGCTATTTCCCGGCTATATCACATTTGAAGGCCGTTTTCCAAAGCACCGTTTTAACTTATGCTCGGGGATCCCCAATAATATTATCTAATTACAACATTCCTTCGTTTGTGCACATAGACATTTTTCGAGCTTAACCATTCACAGGTATAGTTAACTACCAGTACCAATGCAACCATGTTAAAAAAATCTCAAAATTTTTGAAACATTGGGGGCGCTCTTCAAAAAAAAGTCAACAACAAAGCCCACAAAAAACCCAACCACCCCCCCAACAACAAAACAAACCGCCCGCATGTGCTAATATTGCCTTTAAGATAGCCACGTTTTAGCCATGGAGCTAAAGTTTTTTGAGTTTTGTGGCAAAGTATGGGTCTTAAGAACTGAAGCATACTTGAAAGGGAGGTCTAAAGAACTGCAAAAAGAGCTCAACTGGAGTTTTGACTGCTTTCATTATTACCTGTACTTGCCATTTTGAGGTTTATTTTCCAATAGGTAGTCAACAAATATAAAATGGGAATGCCTGTTTTAATTTTCCTCCCCAGAAAAACCTCAAATCAAGCACACAAATGGTCAACCAAATCAGTTGCAAACCATTATTTTACTTCTTCTTAAACTCTAAAGAAGACTTAGTTTCGTCTAAAATTCAGATTAATTTAAAACTTTTATTTTTTTTTAACATTTCAGTCCTACTTCTGTAAAATGATACTTTAGAATTGTTGTACTTTTAAAGGTGCAAGTGAGAGATTTCAAGGCATTCTTAAATTGAGTTGTAAATAGTGCTTTCATATTGATAGATTTCTTACCTTGTATTTGGCTACAGAAATGTCTTAAAAGTGAAAACAAAAGGTGATTTTGATTTCCTTTTATCTCAATATAAAACAGGTTTAATTTCATATTTGCTCAAATACAAAATTAGAAATTTCACGATTTTTGTACCAGAGAAATATTTCAAGTTAATCCTTTCAGATTTTTTTTATGGAAAGCTTTATTAGTGCAAAACTTAGGGGTTTCAATTTTTTCAGGGACACTTGATATTTGAAATCTCTTGTTGCACCTTTAAAAATGTTTTTTTATCATTAGAGGGGTCCATCCTCACAGTAGTAGAAAAAGGATCACTTTTTCAGTCAATGCAGCCACCATAATGAATGCTAAATACATAGCAAAATATGGGTATTTTGACCTATTTCTGGATAAAAAATAAAAAGCCCATCCTCCTCCCTTTTTCCAAAAACACATGTTAAACATTTGTTAACTTGTCCTTTCTGTAGAATTGTTAGTTATTAAAACAAAAATATTAATTTGGAATCACTACTAAAAAAAATAAATTTTTCATCTCTGAGACAATTTTTGTCAAAATGCTCCTCTTTTTTGGCATCGTTGTCACCCAAAGACCCCATATTTTTTGAAAATATCACACAAAGACCCAATATTTTTTTAACATTTTACCACTGTCACCCAAAGACCTATTTTTTAGAAGATTTTGCAAAAATCTCACCCAAATATCCCATTTTTGGGAAAATTTTGCAAATTTGTCATTTGAAAAAACCCATTTGGGGGTGATTTTGCTGTCCCTCACCCAAAGATCAATATTTTTTCAGTCCATCTGTCACCGATGACCCTGGGTTTGGAAGCGCGAGCCTAATGCCCCTGGGTTTGGAAGCACGAGCCTTACACCCATATCCATTTCATATGTCCCCCCGGGACTAATATATACAAATACTACATGGTTAGAGGGGAAAATAGGGCACACCTTCGGGTTTGGGGTGATAGGCCTGTAGCCAAGCCAAAAACAAAACTCCTCAATGAACTCCATAACCCCAACACACTCTAAAACTAACCCCACCAACTTCATCGTGGAATAAAATGCTGCAAGTAAACTTGCAGACTCACACCTGGCAAGATGGCAGTCTGGAACAATGACCTTTGACCTTGGTCAATGAACTTTGACATCATCAACACATATGAAGGACCCCTAGTGTCAGCACCTAACCCCAGTCCTGGTTTAGAATCGTACATGTGTACTTAAACTTTTTGAAGGAGATGTGAAAAACAAAACCTAACCAAGCCAGACCCAGGGGACAACAACCCTGGGGAATGAATTAAAAGGTTAGTAGTAAGGCTTGTGCCGTCCTCCAATATGCCCGAAGTTTCGCACTGCTAGCTCACCGATAAAAACGACATAGCCAAATGTTGGACTTTTTGTTGCAATAATGACTTTTTTTAATAAACATTTTCCCCACCCTGACAGAACCCAGGGAGACCATCTGGGGAATGAATTACATGGTTAGTATATGGGTTTGTACCCTTCCTACAAATACCCAAGTTTGGCTTACTCTAGCTCATCTAGAAAAACGATATGGCCAACGCTACCCTATTTGTACAATATTGACCCTTTGCGGCGGGGCGCCTAGCCACCCACTCTGACAGACCCAAGGGAGGATCCTGGGGGATGAATTACAATGGTTAGTAGGGGGCTTTTCTTTCCCCCTCCTACAATATCCCAAGTTTGGCCACTCTAGAGCTCACCTGAAAAAACAAGATATGGCCATAATGTTCCGGGTTAACATTTTTGTCATTGCATGGCGGACTACGATGGAGCCCATTTATCGTTCGAGCAGGACAAAAGGGAATGCAGCCTTTTTTTAGGGGCGCCTACGTGCGCACCTATTAGCTTGGCTTTTTGGAAACTGTTCCGCGGTCCTGTAAGTACAAGGGCTTGCGGCCCGTAGCGATTGCGTGCCTTACTTTTCCGTTTTTTCGAGCAACCCGGGGAAGTACCCGACAAAAACGTTCAATTTTCTTTTTCCTCTCTAGGTTTCTATAGGTTCAGAACCCAATTCAGATACATATTCAAACACCAACATATAAAAGAAACGGCCGGCATTACATGCAAAGTCTCAGAAAAAGTTTTTGACGGCGTAATTTGTTACCAATCAACATCCCAAACATGTTGGATGTGCATCCTCATGGACATACAATAGCGTATGAGGTGTTGGCCATTCTAATTGTTTAATTTCAGGTAAAAATGTCCTAAAAGGTCCCCCCCAAAATTGTCCCAAATAAGTACATCAGTCGAAACGCATTCCTTTCGTCTTCAAATAATCTATCATAACATGTCCATTTCCCTTCAAGGAGTCATATTTAAGTGAAGATAATGGAAGTCATTCCGTTTATAATTTTTTGGTCAAAATGGCCAAAAAAGGTCAACATTGTCCAAAAAATAAGTGAAATCAGTCGATATGCATTCCTTTCTTAAATAATCTATAGAACATGGTCCATTTAACTTCAAAGGAGTCATATTTAAGTGAATATATAATGGAAGTCATTCCCAATTTATTAATTTTTGGGATCAAAATGGCCAAAAGGTTCAAAATTGTCAAAAAAAAAATAGTAAATCAGTCGAAATGCATTCCTTTTCTTAAAATATCCTAGCAGAACATGTCCATTTTATCGTTCAAAGGAGTCAATTGAAGTGAATATAATGTGAAGCCATTCCACTTTATAAATTTTGGGGGTCAAAAATGGCTCAAAAGGTCAAATAGTCCAAAAATAGGTTAGTCAATCATATTGCCTCTGATGTTCTCAAAGGTGGGGGGCCGTAGGCCGGTGGGGGGGGGGGGTGCGGGGGCGATGTACCCAACCCAAGGCTCCGAAATTCCAAAAAGGTCCACAAAAAAGATGTGTGCGAGCGAAGCGAGCTAGGAAACAAATAGGGGTTTTTGGGTAAGAGACAGCCAAATTTCCCCAAAAAAAAAGGGCAATATTTGGGGCAAAAAGGTCCACTGTTGGAAAAATCGCACCTCCCTAGAAAAAAATCCTGGCGAGGGCCTGTCCAAGGGGTTTCATTCAGAACATGTGGTGTACATCCCAAGGGACACACAAAATGAGCGGATGAGTGCTAAGCCATTTCAATTTGGCATATTCTGGGGTCAAATTGGCCAGAAAAAAAAACATCAAAATTGTCCCAAAATCATATATATGAGTCAAAATGCCTTTCTTTCCTGCTGTGTTCATGTCCCTATCTTTCTTGATTTTCCCTGTACACTAATCATATTCCCTTCTCAAACAATCGAATGGTAAAGTTTTCTTCCCAAAGAAACTATAAATTAACTGAATAGAGTAGTAATTATTTCATTGCACACGTTTTGTAGGGTCCAAAATGGCCAAAAAGTTCAAAGTCCAAACTTAGGTCAAAATGGCCAACCCAAGTTCAAATTTGTACCAAAAATAATAAATTAGTCAGAACACTCCTTTTCTCAAAATAGCCTTAAAGGAACATTATTCATTTACTTCCCAGGGACAGTGATTAAGTAAATAAAGTGCTAGCCTATTCAATGAACACATTTTGGGGTTAAAATGTCCAAAAGGGTAAAAAATGTCAAAATATGGTAAAACAGTCATAATTGCCTCTTTTCTAAAATACTCATTGGAACATAATTAGGTGGATACAGTGCTAGGTATTCCAATTTACCCATTTTGGAGTCGCATTGGGCTGGGGATCAAAATGAACTCAAGATTGGAGGGGGGAATCTCAAGATTTATGGTCAAAATGGTCAGAAAATATCAACTTAAACTATGATTGATGGGTAAATTAGCTCTCTTGCCCTATTTGTCAAAATTGTTAATCAGGCCATAGTTCACATCGCCAACAATAAAGTTGAAAATGAGTTGGCCATTATAATGCACTTTTCTTGGAGGGAGCAAAGAAATCAAAAGTTGTTATAATTGTTATTATTAATGCCCTCCTTTACGGTTACTCATAGTGCTATGATACACGAATGAAAAAAAAAATACTAAGAACGCATTCTATGAAGCACCCGATGTTTATTATTTTGTTTTCATTGGATATGGTCCTCCTCTTTCCATTGATATCAAAATAAGTACCAACATACCTAGTATGGCGTCAGAATGACGTCATCAAGTCCTCGAGTCTGCAAAATTGGTATTTTCCACAGAAAATCTATAGGCGAAAATCCAATTTTGTGCTAAAAAAATGCATAATATTTTCAAAAAAGCACCATAAATTTCCTCGAGTGGCAACCACCTCCTTACCCTTCGACTTTGACAGCATACCCTAACCACTGTGAAGGTACCATTTTTTTCGCTAAAATGACCAGAAAGGATGAGAGAATGATTACCTTAAAGCTTTTTATGAAAGCTTTTGGCATTGTAGCGCAGTTAAATATTTATTTTAATTGTGTTAGGTTTAATCAACATGTTAGAATGAGAACCCGAAATGGGAAAAACAGTCACTCTTCCAATTTGGCGGCATATTCAGTTGTGGTTTAAAGCAATATTAGCACATTTTTTTGAAGAGCGCCCCCAATTTTTCAAAAATTTGGAGATTTTTACACGGTTGCATTGGTAACTGGCTAGTAAACTATACCTGTGAATGGTTAAGCTCGAAATTGTCTATGTGTCACAAACGAAGGAATTTTATACTAGAATAATTATTATCGGGATCCCCGATAATAATTCAACGACTGCTGGAAACGGCCTTCCAATGTGAAATAGCCGGGAAAGAGCGCCATGTACGTGCATCTACGCTCATGCATTAGTTGTTTTAATAGTTCAGGCAAGTCAAGTTAGAGGTTATTTTCTCGAGGTGGCACTATTTCATCATGGACGGACATAAACGTAGCATTTCCAGCTCTGCCGTTAAGTCCAATCTGGGATCCCAATTCTAATTACCAAATCGCTTATTTTGTGATAAATACCCATTTTTTAGCATTCTCGTTCGCAGGTATAGTTTCCTAGACAATTACCAACGTAACCGTGCAAAAATATCAAATTTTGAAAATTGGGGGCGCTCTTTAAAAAATGTGCCATTATTGCTTTAAATGGTCCAAAATATCACTTCTCTTACATGGTTGAGCAAAATTATTAAAGGGATCTTGTGCATTAGACCTATTTCATTATTTAATGCTTAAATCCACCACAGACACTGGGCCTGTGAATCCACCCAGAATGGGACAAGCTTAATGGATATTTTAGCTGTTAATATTGATCAAACCCAGGTCCAAATTTAAAACAAGAGCAACCTACACTCAGACCCTTGATAGATCACTGTGTATAACACATAATACTAAACTTACAAAAAGACTTGTCAGTAGCCTAGAATAAATTCTCGCGGAATAAAAATTATTTACAATTTCCAATTGAGAACCAGATATAGAGGAGAAATATCAATTTGCATGTCAAAAATTCAAGGTATAAAACTAATTTTAACATGTATGTGGTCCTTTGTGTTCATCAGAATGCGAATAAGTTCAAAGAACATTATTAGTGTGATTATTGATTTTATTTTTATTCAATATCTAAGTTCGGCTATTCTAATGCATAGCCCTAAGAAATATATGTTACAATATTAAGATGTACTTTAAAAACTCATTAAAAAGTAATTTAGCTGATTATAAATGTCCATTTAAACTTAACATCCGAGATCTAGAAAAATCAACACCCTGGCCCTAACAAATATTTTTAAATATTCAATAGAAATCTATATAAATTCACAGGTAATGATTAAGTCACACGTTTTATCAATTGGTTTCCCATTTTAGTTGATTTTGATAAATTTTGGGGAAATTTAAAATTTCTTGTCCCATTTCGACTCCAAAATATATGACTGGCTAGCAGTCTATATACCATGTTTACTTAATTATACCCCGCGGGATGTAAATGCATATATTCTTTTGACCTGCTGTCCAAAAAGAAGACATAATGTAAGAGTAAGACAAAGTGATACGTTTCGTTATCTCACCAATTTTAATTGATTTTGATCAGTGTTTGGATGAATTTTGTCCCATTTATTCCATTTTGACTCAGAAATCTATAAAGTTAAATAGCTAGCACTCTTTTCACCTGATGAAAAGGCAAAACACTTATATGACCTACTTTTAAAATAGGGCATTATAATGGATTTGGCCATTTCAACCCAAAATCTGTCAATTAAGCCAACTAGCTTTCTATTCACTTATTATGACACCTTTGGATGTAAGTGATTTGACCAATTTTGAACAATTTTGACCTTATTTTGGTCATTTTGATCTAAAAATATGAAAACTAGAATGACAAGCACTAAAGCTACTTGTTGACGTTTCCTTCAGATATAACGGCAAATATTTTCTTGAAAATGTTTGAGAGACGAAGGTATTGGGACTGAGGTATCCATTTTTGGCTAATTTTACCCCAAAAATCTATAAATCGGAATGGCTTCCATTTTATCCACTTAAATATGACTCCTTTGAAGGTGAATGGACATGTTCTAATCAATTATTTTAAGAAATTAATGTATTTCAACTGATTTACCTATTTTTGGACAATTTTGACCTTTTTTGGCCATTTTGACCCCAAAATTTATAAATTGGAATGACTTCCATTATATTCACTTAAATATGACTCCTTTGAAGGTAAATGGACATGTTCTGATAGATTGTTTTGAATAAGGATTGCATTTCGACTGATTTACCTATTTTGGACAATTTTTGACCTTTTTGGCCATTTTTTTACACACATAAAATAAAATTGTAGAAAGCAACACCCATACGTTGATGTACACCCCATTGTGGTATGAATCCACTAGTATAGGTTGGACCTTTGTAATAAACAAAGCCGTCAAAAGTCATATTTTGGGTCCCTTTGAGCCGCCGGCTAACATACTCAAGTTGCGGGCCTGAATTGTTCAAAGGTCGGCAACGCGCGCGCCCGTATATTTGCATAAAAAGGGCGGAGACTATGGGGAGCCTCATGCGCGAGATTTCCCAATGGGGTCTGTGCCAACCTATCAAACAAGCCCAGCTTCAGTCACTTCCGTGTTACGCACGTGCACGCTCGGCTCACGGAATTAACTCTGAACAATTCTGGCAGAGAGTTATACCTGAAACACACATTTGTGTTAAACAATCATCTATTTCTCAATAATTCTGCCTTCCTGTTGTGTTTTTTGGTGTTTTTTTGGTCGTACTGATGGTTATTGTGATTGGTATTGTATTTTTTGTGTGATTTTTTGTTTGTTGATTAATAAAGGTCAGCCTTTTTATAACCAGTTCTGACAAAGACCAAAAAAAACACACATAAACTGATTTCTATCAACATTAGAAAAATTTTTCGGACAATTGTGTACTTGTCAGGGGTGCGCCACCTTGGTCCTTAATTCCGAGCATCTTTTTCTCTTTAAGTTGTTCATTTTGAGCTTATTCCTTTCAGATGGAATATTTGATGGAGAGCTTTACATCAGCAAAAATCAGAATTGTCGATTTTTAGGGACATCTGATATGTGAACTCTTGTTGCACCTTTACCCTTTCCGTGGATGACCTTTGACATTTGACTATTTTGTGTGCTTATATCTCTGTAACCATAAGTTGTAAGTAAGTACAAACTATAACCTTTTTAATCCAACGAACGACTTTGTTTTACTTTTACAGCATCAAAGCATTTTAATTTTGACCCCTGTATTATGAATTTCCCCTCCTGGAGTCCGCCCACACTTTCACGAGGTCACCCCCGCTAAATTTGTTCATTAACTTCATAGAAGACAAATCCATCTTAGAAATGAATACTCTGCTCTCCCGTCCACGGAATTGCTCCAAAATGACCCATCTACTTTGGCTCATGCCTAAGTTTTTATTAATTCAGTGGCAAGCGGTGCAGCACTGCATCCGAAATCAGTGTTTTTTAAATTGATTTATTTACTGTCCAAAGACGTACCGTTATTACCGTTCCTCTTGGATATGAAGCACCCAGTGTGCCACAATTACACCAATACCGTTTAAAAGTATTAAACCCATTTATCCGTACAGTAACGCGTTCAAAGAATGCTTCAATATATTTCTTGTTTTTAAAGGCCTTTTAAATAAGGTGAATTAAAAACGACAGTGTTTAGTCTCGATCAGCTGTTCGTCATTCATTTGAAATTCACTTCCACATTTATACTATATTGCGTTTAACTTCCCCTTGGTAAAGTCGTAAGCTTTACTTCGGTCGAATATAGTCACAGATTGAGATGGAAAATATCCGGAATGCAGACGTACTGTTATACCAATTCGAGTCTGTCCAATGCAAGACCGAATCACTATTGTGGATAGCAATATCTGCCACATACTGCTGTTACACAAGAATTTGCCTTTTTTTACCATATATAAAATATTCATCTGCTGTAGGTCTCTGCTATCCGTGTCAAATGGACATAAAAGCAATGTAATTTGGTTTCCCCAACTATATAGTATGACAATTGGAAGTAATAAAAATTTTGTAGCTATAAACTTGCTATAGAAGTGATTCCATGGTGAAGTTTTTCCAGTGATCTTTTTCCAACCTGTTCCAACCAATGGGAACATTATGATATAAACTTCTACCATCCCGACCTACAGATTCCACAAGGCAGGATTCACACCATAAATAACGTGAGAAACTGTAAGTCAGTCCCCCCCAAGGGGGCCCCCCACTTCAAATAAGGTGTTTTTTTTTTGGCGACCCTCGCCTAAGTATACCCGAAAAACTGAGAGCAATGGCGAGATCTGGGTTACAAATCATTGGTTTCTATCAAATTAAGTAAAAATCTTAGGAATATCAAAAAGAGAATTGTCATTATATGTTATTTGATCGACCAACCAATTTACCGTATTCTTACAGGAACACCTGACTAAAAAGTGCTCTGATCTCCAGGGTCCATGGTGCATAGTAGTCTTCACGGTCCAGTACTCGAAATTTGGGGATTACTACCCTAATTTTATGATTGGGATTCGGTAGGAGATATGATATCAAGCAGAAATGTTAGCTTTAAGGTCTTAGATTTCCATTGAGGACACAATGACGTCTTTCTCGCCCATTTTGTTACGAAAATGGGAGCAGTATGTTAGTGGTGTGAAACAGTGCAAACAGGGGCCATAAAACACAAGGCCTTATAAGGACCAGCCGCGTATGCCACTCCCCCCCCCCACCCAATCCACGAAGGGGAAAAAGGTCCACCTTTTGCTATTTGTTTTATAAAAATGTCCAAATTTAGGAAATCTTTGACAAAAGTCAACATCAAACTTTTTGTGTTGAAATGGATCAAAAAGTCCTAAAGGGACATTTGGGGGGGGGGGGGGTTAGGTCCACTTTTAGCAAAAAAGGTCCACTTTTTCAAGTCCCGCTCCCCCATAACGCCTGCGTACTGCCCTGAATAAGGACTAATAAATAACCTTCCTGACCTACATGTAAGCTCATCTATATGGCCTCCACTGTTATGACAAGCACACACACACACACACACACGCACGCACGCGCACGCACGCACACACACACACACACACATGGTAGTGTGACGGGATACTGTACAGCATTTTCTGTTTAAAAAGATTTTCACTAATATTTCACTAATATTTTCTTTCGCCATTTTAAAATGCACGACAAGTATCATTTGTTTCGGTGTAGAAGTAATTATAGTCCGGCGTACTCATAGTCCGGGAACAATTGTGAACAATAGGGCAATCGATTCAGTTGACTCTTTACGCAACATTAGTCTATTGTTCACCATTGTTCCCGGACTATGAGTACGCCGGACTATAATTACTTTTACACCGGCATTTGTTAGTATTATAAACATTTGTTTGTAACCCAATGCAATAACCCAAAGGATAAGTCCATGCCACATCGCCTGCCAAATTGATACAGGGTCAACGTTTTACAATATTCATGGTCAATGTTCCAAGGCTTGAATATAGTAAAACAAAGCTTGCATTGTACACAAGCTTACACATTATACTACTCTCAAGACCATGGGTCAGATCATCCATGAACTGAGAACCTATCCACTGTGATGTGTGAGTTGTCATTTAATCAAAGGTTCTGTTTCTAGCTGCCAAGGAAATGTAAATGCATTTCCTAGTAGACATATTCCATGTCCCTAACTCTTAAAATAATACGAACCAGAGGACTTTGTAATGCTACATTACTCAGACAACCAACCAACTCTGCGCATGACTTGAGATCCTGCATATCATTTGCTTGCGGTAAAATATATGCTTGTGTAACTTGCATATGCTTGTGTAACTTGTAGCTTTATACCATATGCGATGGAAAAAGGACCAAATGTCGTCACCACTGTGAAGAGGCAAAATGAATCGTGCTAGTAGAAAACGCCATAAACGAGAGCAGTTTTCGTCTCCACAAGCGGGCGTGTATCGCAAGCCATAAAGGCCGTAACGTATTGCCGCAACGCGTTGCGAGAAAGTAGCAACGCGTTGCGGTGTCGGCCAATTAAAATGATCAATTTCTGTGACGTATTTAAAAAAAAAGACCCACAAAGCGTTGCAAAGTATCAAGCATTGCAACGCGTTGTGGAAACTCACGACACGTTGCAAGCCTTCTCAACGCGTTGCGAGATTTACAACGCGTTGCGAGATTTACAACGGTTGCAAAGGTCCACAAGATATAAGGGTCATAACGTATTGCCGCAACGTGTTGTGAGAAAGTAGCAACGCGTTGCGAAAATTTGGGCAACGCGTTGCGGTGTCGGCCAATCAAAATCATAAATTTCTTTGATGTATTTAAAAACCACAACGCTTTGCAAAGTATCTAGCAACGCGTTGTGGAATCTCACAACGCGTTGCAAGGCATTCCACAACGCCTTGCTAGGCCTTCACAATGCGTTGCGTGCTTCACAACGCGTTGCAAGCTTCACAATGCGTTGTGAACCTTACAACGTGTTGTAAAGGCCATAAGGGTCATAACGTATTACCGCAACACGTTGTAAAGGTTTGCAATGCGTTGTGAAGGTCGCAACGCGTTGTGAGATTTATTTTTTTTGAAATATGTCACAGAAATTCATCTTTCTGATTGGCCGACACCGCAACACGTTGTGACATTTCGGCAACGCGTTGTGGAATTGTCGCAACGCGTTGTGACTTTCTCACAACGCGTTGCAGCAATACGTTATGGCCTTTCATGTGGACCTTCGCAACGCATTGCGAAACCTTCCAACGCGTTGTGAGATGCCACAATGGGTTGCCAGATAACTTGCAACGCGTTGTGGGTCTATATTTTTTAAATACGTCATATAACTTGCGAAAACTTGTTGCTACTTTCTCACAACGCGTTGTGGCAATATACAAATACTACATGGTTAGAGGGAAATAGGGCACACTATTTTCCCGAGGTACTGTCTACGGGCCTATCACCCCGAACCCGAAGGGTGAGGGGTAATAGGCCCGTAACCAGTAACAAGGGAAAATAGTGTGCCCTATTTCCAGATGTAAACCATATTATGTAGTATTTGTTTTATTACACCTCACTGTGACTCTGGGGACGAGGTTGTAGGGAAACAGTTCAATCTATTTCCCTAGGGAAATAGAGAATATAATAGGTAATCAGCGTAATAGGAATCAGCCAATAAAATAGCATGATTATGTTCATGAATATTCATGAGGTGTAATAATACGTTATGGCTAAGTGTAGTTATTATCTGCGGCAAATATAGAATCACCGACGTAAACACGCCGAATACATTAAAGGGGGATGGCCCGATTTAAGGATATGAAGTTTTCATCTTGATAGATTGGCCTTCACCCAAAAACCCCACCTGTAATGTTTCGCGCCGATATTTCAATGCATTTTCATGTGAGAGCAGAAAACGTGATTTCGTAAGCCCCATAGAGTACTGTGTAAAATTAATATTGGTCGACCAAATTGGGGTACATTTTCGCTCATTACTTCCAAACCAAATATCATTTGGCCCTAAGATTTCACAGGGTAAATGAGAAAAATAGTAGCTTTCTTCTGATACCAAAATGTTGACCACTTCCGGTAAAATCTGGGCTTCTGGGGACGAGGCTATTAGCGATCGGGCCATGGACCTTTAAAAACAGAGTTTGTTCACCAGTGGTGTGTTGAATGGTAAGCTCCCCCAACCGCACACATCAAACACTCAACTGTTGTGATGAGTACATAATTGGGAGCAATAGTCCCTGAGAGAAAATATGCACGTGTCCCATTTTATTGATTTTAGACGCCTCAGTGAATTTATCGAGAATAGTAGACTATGCAGGTTTAAAATGGAATGCACTTTTTTCCTCTGGTGGTTAAAATTGGCCTAAAATAGCCCCAAAATCTAAAACAAAAGCCTCGAGAAAAAGTGAACAATTTTTACAAACATAATTGTAAAAAAAATTAGCCAACATTGATAAATTTTCGCCAAAAAAGGATGATTTTACATGATGTTGGCAAATATCTTCCAAAACGTAAAATCTGGCGGGCCCGTAAAACGCGGTATTTTTTCATCGCCTAACCCTGAATATTTCAACTTTGTATAATGTTCAGTAGTAAAAAAGTGGTATTACATGAATCACAGCCTTATTAACGGACTTACATAAAAATATTTTACATCATCATAACCGTAGGCCTCAGTATTGTATGTACGCCTCATTTTTCATGCCGATTCGATCAATATGCAAGAAATTTACGATTTCAGGAATGGGCTTTTCTCAAGAATATTAGCAAAACAGAAAAACGAAATGCACATAAATAGATATTTTGTTTACACCTCCTTTAGTGAAGCAAATTACTGTCTAGAAGGAAATCAGGCTATTTACTAAATTCAGAATAAATTGGACAGTATTTAACACCAAAAAATGCAGTCACAACTTGACACGTCCTCGTGCACGTCCTTATTAAATTTGAAAAAATAAAGTAACCTCAAAGAGTTGAATAACGACATACCATATGAATGACAAACATCAGTGACAACGTTTGAGGTCAGAAAATACGTATGTATTGAATTGTAGAACTAAAAACGCGACATCTTTAAAGGTGCAACGAGAGATTTCAAATAACAGGTGTCCCGAAAAAATGTGAAAATTCTGATTTTGGCACTGGTGTAAAGCTTTATATCAAAAATATTCACATCTGTAAGGATTAAGCTGAGAACTGTTTCTTTGGTACAAAAATTGTGAAATTCCTAATTTCGTATAGGAGCAAATACGAAATTCAGCCTATGATTTCTATTGAAATATAAGCATATACAAATCGCCTTTTGTTTTCATTTTAAGTTATTTCTCTAACTAAATAAAAGGTAGGGAGTCTTTTGAGCGTCTAATCTATAAGAAATCACTACATATCACAGAAAATATGGATGACTTGAAATCTCTCGTTGCACCTTTAAGAACAACAAAGACAGTTTCAAATACGTTTGTTATTGCCAATGGATTCTGTAGCATAAAGAACACTTATTTCCTTTTGGGAAGTAATTTACTTCGCTGATCGCCATGTATTTTAATGTGAAAACCGACCACTTGATTCTAAAGACTTGCTCGGTCTATACCTAACCGATAGGAATGAAATTTACAGTAAATTGAAAGCTAATAAAATTTTAGTACCATTTCCCTTAATTTCGTAAAACTGATAAAAAAATCCACATCCGTCACTATGTAATACACCCGACGACGTGTGCAAGTTCTGAACAAATCTCTCTTGTAATCTTCGAAGATATTCTGTTGATGTAAAGTTCAAATATGATGTAAAAATCCTTTTATGTGGCGACTTCAATGCACGCACTGGTTCAGATGACGAGTTTGTTGTAAATGAGGATGTGATTCATTATTTTAATGTCTCATTTAATGTGTTGGTTATAATGGACGACGATCAATAGCATCTAAAGATCATATTCGTTAATTCAAAATGGAGACATTTTAACTTTATGTAAAAATCATAACACCATATTGGTGCAAAAGTCTTATCGACTTCTTATTGTCGTGATATCTCTTTTTCGATCCGTATCTGTTGATTTTTTTGTTATAGTCACATGCCATGAACTGGTTCTTTAATTGTTGTAACGTGCATGGAAATTCGGAACAGGAAGGGAAAGTGTGTAACACAACACTATTGAAACTACTATTGGAAAGATGATGAAAGATGTGTTTTATAAAAAAAAAAAATATATTAACTCAATGACGAGTCGAGGAATTTTGCATTGAGAGATAATGGTAACAATCATGAGGGTAGCAGAAATTAGCATATTTAGAAAGCGTCGCAGTCAATTAAAATGTAATATTGTCACACTGGTATTGGTCATTATGATTGGTTTGATGACGCGTGTCGACGCATGAAACGTACAAGATGATTAGTTTGAGAAAAAAATGTTGTTGTTAAAATTAATCATTTTGCGTTTAAAAATATGCCCAGAAAAGACAAAAGTGTTAAAACAGATCCAATATTACACCTATGGGAATGGTTCAATTCATTTTAGCTATCTTTGAAATCAAACTGTGCTGGTATGCAGTATTGAAAATATGCATGTACCAACATAATTCAAAATCATGAATAAACTGATGATTGAATTACGAGGTCGTTAGAAAATAAAGTTATAAGGACGATTCTTCCTTTCATCGTGTCCAAACACTGAGGTTCTCAATATTGATCCAAAGCCAGAGATGGTACAATGTATGGCTGCTTCAATGAATTCCGCAAGGTCCTGATTTGTGCATTGTTGCTCAGCAGTGGGCAGACCAGAGCTGTTCAATTGTTTTTCATCTTGGTGCGGTTCCACGACGACCACAGGTAGTGTCATGATCTGCTCCAGATAGCCCCACTTCTGCAAGGAATCCTTAGATCGGCCAATTATGGTTTCAATCTGTTGGAGAATCGCCATAGGACCATGAGGAGTCAGCCCAGGTGGGAGATGCTCGCAAGTTCAATTACCGAAGATGTTACTTGGTTGATGGCAAGTCTTTATTTCCACAAGGCGACTCTCTTGACCTCCTTTGAGACTGTTTCAAGAGGTTGGACTTTTGTTTAAGAAACTCTCTCTGATTTAAGGCGGTTGGCAGCAGGTATCTGTTAACTGAGACAGCTGATACGTTATCTAATCCTCCTTTTGTGATTAAAAATAATAGTTTATTTGGCAATTTTATTTGAGAAAACATTTATCATGGGAAAATGTATTTTGCTTATGATTGAAAAAGAGGAAAGGGGAATGGCCCCTAGGGTTGTTTGTGCAAAACACTTGGCTATGCACCTGTTATTGCATCAAGTAAGATATGAGTGATTCCACCTGGAATAACATGGATTTAGTTAACTTGTATGGAGTCATTTGGAGTCTTCGCCTATTTAGTGTAGTAGATACCATTAAAAAATCGTGACTTCGACAAAAAGCAGAAAACTTGCCACAGACATTCCTTGGGGTGTACAAAGCCAACTTAGAAGAAGGGAGTGCCCAAAAAAATCGGGGCCCTCACTAATGACGTCATATGCCCCGCCCCCTTTTTGCATTATGCTTTATTATGTAAAAATGGAAATTTCATCCAGACCCGATCATGCGTGGTATTCAATTAAAGCATGGGAATAAAGATTGTTTAAAGATAATTTTAATAGGGTTATTCTTAGCCACATCTAGCGGTCATTAGAGGTCATTAAGGTCATTGAGGTTATTTGATATCAAATTTCACCCCAAATTTGGTATCAAAGTCCACACATGGTATGCATTACAATAAAGGGCAGTTCCGTAATTATGTCAACAGATTTCGACATTGTACAAAGAATAAAAATCATCTCCAAATAACTGTTTTTGTTTCATATCAAAGGTAAATTATATGTAGTTTCAGTGAACAAATAGGCCTATTCAAGTTAACAAATAGATTAGATTTTGTTGAGATATTACAAAAAAATGACAGCTGCGGCCGGTTTTATTTTTAGTCCCAAAATGGGCACTATGAAGCACCTCGTACACGTACTCACTTTTTGATGTTATTTTTAAAACAGAGATTGCTAAATTTGAATTTTTTTTCCCGATATTTTTCAACCTGTGCTTGACCTGGTGGATGAAAAAAACATACAGAGGACTCCTCACAAGGCCCCTGCTGCTTCAAACTGATACATAGCAGTAAATGTAGGGTATCAACCACCATGATGACAAAGGACCCAGCTGACCTCTCTAGCAAAAATGAATAAACCAACATGGAAATGGTCAAGACCATCCAAGATGAACAGTTATGGAGACCAACAAATGTAGCTGAGCCCCTCTGCAATAGTGGGGCAGTAATATAGCAAATGAATTCAAATTGGTTGAGGTGTCAGAGGGGAAGGAAGCCAAGTACTAGGCCACACTGCAAAAACAAAACTGGAGATATGACCACATTCCATCAAAAAACACCCTCCCCCCAAAAAAGTAAACCCAATACCCAGCACCTTCCCGTCCAACATAACTTTGCACAGTATATAGGTTACAAAAAATTCAGTGCAAAGAGAGTCCAGGGCCACGGTTTGTGGAGGGGAAGAAAAATTAATGATAAATGGTTTACAAAAACCCAAAAATAAAATCTGCCCCAAGCACAGTTTTGCTAGATTAAAACAATCACTTGTTTCTTTTGCTTTTTTTTAAAAGAAACAATCACTAAACCAAACACAAACACAATGAAACAAAACAATGAAAAAACAAACACACTCTCACAATCCACAAAAACCTACACAATACAAACAATCATACCCAGGAGCTAGCAGACAATTTTAACCACATCTCAGTACAGAAAGGTTTGACTGATTAAATAAGTTGACAGCTACAAGGAACCCCTGAAAGGTGATTCTTAAGTGCAGAAAATGGTGCCTTAGGAGAGGGGGCCCAAACAAAGTTTGTACAGGGGGTCAAATTTTTAAAGACAAAATCATGTTGAAAGATACCATGTAGGTCAACCACAAGGATTCAGGATAAGGTATAGTTTGTACTATCTACAACGCAAAGTTTAAGCGTTATAGGCTAAAAACAGCAAAAAATCAATTAAAAGGGTCAATTTAAGTGTACCAGGGTCAATTTGGAAAGTTGCTCCGATTTAGATAACAAATGGTGCAAATGTTGATGGAGTTGATAGGATTGAAATAAGGAATAGTTTGAACTGTCTAAAAATGCTTAGTTACAGATGTTTGGGGGCCACAGATGGTCAACGTCCATTGCATTCAATGGGGCTTGACCTTGTTTAACCCCTACTTCTTAAGCAAGCATTTCAGACACTCAAAAATATTCCTTAGTTTGATCCTATGAGCTCCACCAATAATTTTGCACCATTTTTATCCAAATCGGAGCAACTTAAGATTTGACCCCTGTGTCCAAGTGAAATTGACCCTTTATTGATTTTTGATTTGTTTTTGAGCCATACTTTAAACTGTACGTTTGTAGATGTACAAACTATACCTTTCTGAATCCTTGTGTGGACAAAAACATGGTACACTTTCAACACGATTGGATCCATTTAAAAATTGGACCCCTGTCCAAACTTTGTCTTGGCCCCTCTCCTTAAGGAACCATTTGTGGCACGGAAGAATTATGTTTCAGGGGTCCGTGTCAGTCTGTCTACATATTTCATCCACTCAAACCCTTTTGTACTTGAGATGGTGTACAAATGTGTGCTAGCTTCCAGGGATATTGGGAAAGGAGTTAAAAACACAATAATGAGGCTCAAGACAAAGAGTCCACTTTTTGGAGTGATGTTTGAGTTTCCCTTTACTTTCCAGCAATTTTATAATCACTGTTCCTCTTAATTTAAACTAAGTTAAAAAGCATTAAAATGGCGGGGGTTTGTTTGCTGAATTACACCTGTTGAATATAAACTTCAAACAAAGGAAAGAAATGAAAATCAGTCAAAGATTTTATGTGCTTTTTTTGTAAAATTAATCAATATTTTTAAAATTGCAAATTTGAAAGTTGTTAATGACTTTTGATTTGAAGCTTTTGTCTTTAAGAAGCTGTGTTCATTACTAAGAATGATGGCTTTCGTCAGTGAGGCTGTACAAATTGAAAATATTTCTGCAAAGTTACGTCCACAACGGTTATCATGGGAAATTTATAATCCTAAAACATGACAGAGGCTTTGATTTTATCTTTGTTTTTTTTCTTCAGCTTAATGCCCCTAATGTGTACAAGATCTTGTTAGGAAAACTACTAAAGTTTTGCAAAAGGGAATGTTACTAAAACAGAGTAACACAAAAATAACCAAAAAGTTAAACTTTGGTGTGTGCGCCGCAAAAAGGGGGGGGGTTATACTGTCATGCAACAAGATGCACTATTGAAATTTTCGGTGTAATTATTTTAATCATAAAATTAAAAAAAAAAAAAAAAAAAAAAAAAACCTGATAATTAGAACGTTCTTTTGTCCCCAGCAGCGTGTGCGTCATAGATGGGGAATGCCAGAATGGGTGGATGTGGAGTCGAGTGTGCCACAGGGCAACAGTAAACGGGCCTTTAACATTCCTTTTGTTTATAAACGATCTCCCTGATGATATTACCACCAATGTCCGTTTGTTTGCTGATGACTGCATTCTGTACAACAACTATTGCTGGACTGAGGATTGCTAGCAAACTCAGGAAAGTTGCGATACACTACGGCCTGGCAAACAAAATGGCAAATGGAGTTCAATCCACAAAAATGCTCCGTCATGCATGGTCACTTATGCTAGAACACCACCCACTATACAACACCTTAAAACAACACTATTTTCATGAAACTATTCACACACATACGTAGGAGTTGATATTACAAAGGAGATTACTGGAAAAATCACACATAGACAGAAATTACAGCCAAAACCCACACAAGACTATGGGTGTCATGAGACGGAAAAGGAACTTACCCTACAACTCATGTACAAAAAACAATAAAGAAATGGCATATAAAACACCTGGTTCTCCAACCGTAGAGTCTGTTCCCCTGTAGGGGGACCCACACACAAAAAAGTGCTAATTACCCAACTTGAAAGCGGTCCAAAACAGGGCTGCACGGTTTGTTACAGGGGAATATCGCAGGAAATCTAGCGTCACAGCGCTCAAGAAAGAACTAGATTTGGAAACGAAACTTACACACACCCGGAGAAAGGTAGAGATCGTCTTGTTATCTTCCATCAAGCGGTTGCCGGTCACCTCGCACCATACCAGTGAAAAACGTCCTGCGCCCGGTCGAACGTAATTTAAGACATTACTTCAGTTTCATCAAACAGCTTCATTCCGATAGCAAACAAACAAGAACTGTTACAAATTTGGCCATTATTACTCGGGACTATCATCGCTGGAACTCTCTACCGAGAAATCCATCACAACAATCAGGGATAAAAGATGCCTTCCAACAAATCTGCGTCACGCATACTCAACATAACAGATCAAGCCGCATGCGCAAACGTACCCTGCACGGTTGGACCCTAAAGGGGGTGGTGGGCAGTATCGCAACAAGACAAGTAGACAAGCGTCCACTGGACAGTGCCGGCATTTAAGGAAAAGGCCCTGTCAGTAGTTAAGGTGGGGCCCTTAGCATCAAGAAAGCAACGCAATATCGTATTTTAGGATTTCAGATTTATTGGTCAAAGCAAACAATCATCAGTTGCCAAAATATAAACAGAAATTATTTTGAAAAAGAAGTGAAAAAAGAATAACAAATTACCGGTTATACATAATAATATAACATTGATATTTATTACCACTTTCAAAGTATATTTAATTTGCCAATTAATTTAAAAACAAATCAATTTATGTAATCAGGTCAGTATGATTGGCACGATGGCTGAGGTCACTACTAACAAAGAGGTCGAGGGTTGGAGTGACCATTCTTCATTAAATTCATGGATACTTACAGAAATAATTTATTGAATTTTGATAGGTTTTTTGTAAAATAAAGTTTTGCAAAGGAAAGGGACTGTTACAAAAACAGAGTAGAACACAAAGAACACAAAAAGTAAATTTGGTGTGTGCGTTCCGCAAAGGGGGGTCTACTTGTCATGCTGCAACAAAGAATGCGATTGGAATTGAAATTTCAGGTGTAATACGTTATCAGAGTCTACTTCAAATATATTGTTTCAAATTAAAAAACCATGAATAATTAAAAAGTTCTTTTCCCCAGTCACTGGACATGCGGAATTTAAGGAAAAGGGCCATGTCAGCAGCTTATGAAGGTGGGCCCCTTTAGCGTCAGAAGCAACGCATTATTATCGCACTTTAGTGCGACTAAGGAATGTGTCCGAGTGGGGCCCTGAGAGCAGTCACTGGATACCTTTCCATGCCAAGTCCAGAGCAAAAACATCCCATGGCGAGTGGCGAGCACTGCAGTTCACTAAAACTACGTAGTTTCCTGTAGCCATACTGCAGCAGTTCTCTACTTTACCTTGGGTATTCAGTAGGCAAGAGGTCACAATAAGTCTTTGCCGGTGGTTGTCAAATTCATGAGAATAGATAGGGTCCAACCCAGAGAGGATATTGATAACCCAGGAGTGTTCTGTAATTCCCTCTGACATTTTCAGGAAACAATTTCAATGCATGGAAGTGAAATCCATAACAAGTTCATGCAAAGAACCAGGGTGCTATTGCTTCTAAGCCCTCTGTGTATAGTACGAAAAGTATGGTGTAGCGAGAGTGCACGTCAATATTCATCGAGCACTATATGATATCACACTATTGAAGTTGGGCTTCTTTGTCATCATCTTTAGTCTTTTTTACAGAAGTCCCTTGATGCACTGAAAGTCTGTAACATACGTATTACATTCCTCAAAAGGCCCAAACTCTGGTCTGTCAATTGTATTTCCGAGACCAATGAAGACTGTAGCACTACACCACGGTCGGTAGTGTGAAATAATTTAGACCGTCCTTTTAACAAGGTTACATCCATCTACACTCTCCCACATCTAGAAAAAGGATCCACAAAAATTTGTGATCTGCAAAGCATCCCTTGAAGTTGCCCATGTATAAAGTGCTGAGACTGGATGGTTGCGCCAGGTCCTTGCCAGCTTTTCCAGAATTGAATTAGAAGTTTCAAACACTGCAAAACCGGCTTCTTACAAGACTTGGGTGCCAACAAGATCCCATCAATAAGAAAGTTGCCAATCATGTTCCACGCAACAGAGCCATTCTATGTGGAGGCCAAGAAAACAATGTAATCTAGACTTGCTGTTGACAGTCACAAGGAAACTCTCAAAATCTGCTATTTCATTGTTTTGTGCATGGTTTTGATACGACAAGTTTTGAGATGGACTCTAGGCCTGTAACCCAATCTAAGTAAATAGAACCGCTCATTCATATATGCGCAGGCCACCAGACATGTTGGTGGACAAGAGCATACATTTCCCAGGGACTAAATAAAGGTCCCAGACAATGCCAAGTAGAATTGATGTGATTTGTGTCGTCTTACACGGAGGGACGAGAGAAAAGCATATTTTCAATATTTGGGTTTGGTGATGACATCATTTGGGGTGCCGTTGATTTTTTTCAGATAGTAATAGAACATTCCAGGTGACTGGTGTGAAATCTATTCAGACCACTGACTTATAAATCAATGTTTCACAAATGATGTACTGGTAGTGTATTCTTTGTTCTAGCCTCCTGTGTATTGTGTATTGCAATTGATGTCCCAACAGAAGATTTGGAGTAGGTTGATCATTTCAATGCTGGGACCTTTAAGTGTCAATCGATCCATGTTTTAGCGATTGCACAGGGATCATTACAGGTGAATGTATTCTAGTATGGAATGCGGCTTCTTGTCACAACATAGGGCTGGCTAGTGATACGGTCTATTGAATCGCGGGAAAATTGAAAAAGAAGGATAAAATTGAAAAAAGAACACAAAGAAATGTCCGTCATCGAACACTACCTTGCATGGTTGTAAGGCCAAATACATGATTAGGCCAATATAGGGTGAATTCGACGCGCTGTGGGCGCGCCCGGGGGCGCGGGCATACAAACGCGGGATTCTCAAGGATTAAGGTAGGACGTTGTTGTGTCTAAACACATGTTTTTATGGGGAATTTGCAAACCGATTTCGTCTTGGACATTCCAAATAGTCGATGGTAAACCGAATTCAACATATGGTTCATTCAATTCGTCCCGTTTATGAATTTAGTCCGACCTTTAAGACGGCGATATAATGGGTATTTGGCTACTTCTTTGGTTCATGGGTGTCAACATTGGGCTTTTCATTTTCGGGGTGAATTTCTTGTCTTACTTTCATACTTTCTGTTTGTTCACTTGCGGTGCATCAACTCTGTTTTTCAAAGTTATTTAGTACATTTTGACAACGAGCCAAAATTAAAAACTACATTAAACATCAACGAACGCTCAAAATTTTAATCTGGAATTGATTTTTGTCCCTACCACAAACTTGAGAATTTTAATGTTAAATCCCGTATTTTAGAGTGCACCCTCTCTTAAGTGATACATCACTAACACAATTGCCGTCATAACGTCCAGTTTCCTATCCTGTTAAGACCATTTCAAATGTTCGCCTTAAACGCCTGCATGATACCCGCCCAATGTAGGCCTATACGACGAATTCGAACGATATTTTTATGAATCCGGATACCAATGGCGAAATCGATTGGCCATGTATAACGAAATTGAATGACCCGAGCTAATTTGATTAACACGACTAAGCCGGTGCGACCATTGAACGATTAGAGTGCCCTCCAGGTTTGAAGTTGTTTTTGACCATAGACGAAAGCGAGTTTGGCAAATTACAGTTGCGCTTTTTGTGGAGATTGAACTAAAACAATTGTTGAATTGGGATGAACATTGTCCGAATCAACGGGAAAACCTATATGTGGTTTTTGCTTTGGTTAACGAATTTACCCATTCTTCTCTTCATTTCTTCTGCATATCTTTTACAGGAATCTTCCAATTCGAGCTAACAGAATCATACTCAATTGGATTCGTTTAAACGTGCTCACTAGAAAGGAAACAGAGTTGAAAAGTAGAAAAGAAAATTCACCCCGAAACTCCTGACGAATTGAAAAGACGAATTGTTGAAACCCAGTGACCATAGACGTAATCCAACTACCCATTATAAATCGCCGTTTTGAAGGTCGGACTAAATTCCTAACACGGGGAACAAAATTAATGACCATAGGTTAACGTCGTTGACCATCGCTATTGGAATGTCCCAAAGACGAAATCCAGTTGACAAATGTACAGTTTCGATTTATTGGGACGAATGTGAACGAAACAAGTGTTGATTCGGTGTACGAAATCGAACGGGAAAACTATATTAAGCATTGCAGCATGGCGGTAGAAAGAGAAGGAAGTGGACACCAGAAACCAAATTCAATTACATCAAGCGGGTTATCTTTATTGTTGAAATCATAGATAAACGTGTGAGAATATGCCTTTGATTTAATTTATGTTCTCCGACTTATCGGGTAGACTGAAGCATTGGCTCTTCGCTTGTCATCGACTGTACCTCTGGTGACCTTACCGAAAGACTTACACTGTAAAAAAAATTACAGTGCAATTTACAGTAAAATACTTCAAAGCTTTAAAAATTCAGTATTTGGCTGAATTTGGCAATACAAGAAATACTGTAAATTTTTCCAGGCTATAATGACAAAATCTAAAGTTAAGCTTTATCGAAATTTAAATGATACACCATCATTATACACGAACCTACCATGAATTATCAATATACCATTAAGTTAACTAAAATATACAGGGAAAAATACTGTAATTTTACGGAAAATCCTGGCAGCAATCCTGCCAACAAACCCCGTAAAAATATAGCTTTTACAGTTTTTCATTTAAATTTAAATTAACTGTATATTTTACCGTTTGATGTAATAATTTTACAACAAACTGTAATTTTTACGTATAATGCAATGTAAAAATTGTGGAAGTTCTATAACTAATTTAGGGTTGTTCGTCAGTGCTTTTTTACTTCATCCACACATTACAATCCTGTATACTCACCAAATATATGTGTTTTAAGCGTTTTGATTACATTACTTTTTACAGAGACTGTAAATTTTACGGTTAATTTGTTGGCAGAATTGCTGCCAAGGATTTTACGTAAAATTTACAATATTTTTTTTACAGTGGACAAAAAACAACTATTTTCCTTTGCAACTTTTAGCAAAATCTCACTTTTATCACCTTTTGCTCCCAATGGCAACTTCGCTTGTGATCAATCTACGAAGTCCAATTCACACTCTAACGAGGTTTTAAGCATAAACCTGCAGAAGATAAATCTGCAGCGTTGAATACATTTTTATTGGACCAAGTTGAGCCATTTGTGAAGTGATCAGAGATATATTACCGGAAGTAATTCAGAAAAGCATTATTTTTTGCTCTTGGACAGCAAATGCTAAACTGCATTTACAACTCTCCAAGTATTACTGTTCATATGCATTAAAAGAGCTCGCCATAGCTGATGACATTGATCAATGGGGCGAGCCAGCGAGGTCGTAATCTAATTGTACTGAACAGCAATTTTAACACGACCGAAAAAAAAACCCCAGCTGGAGATTGTCACACAACGTGGTACAATAGTTTGGACTTGTTCACTCTCCATCTCTTTCTACATCCATGACTGCAGACACGGCAAACGTAACCTGTAGGCCCTAATGGATATTGCAGAGAAGATGAGAAAGAAGGAGATGGCTCAATTTTGAAATCCGATTACCCAGGATTACCCTCATTCACCGGCTCATTGTTTTGGAAACTTCAAGGGCCGCTCGTTGGACCTTTGAAGTTATCTGTTCATCCGACTCAAATTTCACAACAGGAAGTAATTGACACACTGCTACTAAAACAGTTTATTAATTTTCTAGCTAAATGTTCTCTGCTGGTTAGGAACTCGTTGGTGAGATAATTAAGGAAAACAGCAAACTCAACCCTTTTTCGGTAAGCTAACCTTGATTTAATGTTTTAAGGTCAATAAAGGATGTTGTTATTTTAGCCTAATTTAAACATATCCGGTTAGTTCCTGTGAAATATGATATGATGAATGATTAGATAAATGCATTTTGAATACACCTCAACTATACCTGTTTGTGTCAGAAAGTGTCCAAAGTGTCAAAATGCTTTGAAAATTTGGGGTCAAAGATGTCTGTAAGTGATGCAGGAGAGTACGTTTCACTGTACTGGTCACGACTATAGTGTATATAGTCTCTGTGCAAATACCAGTTGACTACCGGGTAATTGGAATATTTCTGGGATTTAATGACAGGTGTATGTAATGTTCTGTAGCAAGTAGCGCGGTCTTTGATCCAATCAATGGGATTTAGGGCAATTAAGATGAATAGGCGGATGAACAGTTTATCTTTTGAAGTAACAGTTGAACCATATCCTTCTTTCTCATCTTCTCTGGATATTGAAAACTCGTATTGGGAGAAAGATAACATTTGCGACATACCGATTGAGCAGATTTGATCAGAAGATAGCGACTCCACAGCCAGTGAAGAAGATGAGTTACCGCTACTGTAATTTCAAGTACCATGTTGGGATAAAAAAAAATTGGCATTGTTCGTGTTCAGGGCCCACTACTTTCCCGCCAAATCATTAAGCTAACGGAATAAAGCTATATTTTTGTACGTGAACGTTTTGGCGGGAAAAAAGTGGGCCGTATAACACGATTATAACAATTTTCGCTTCCTCTCAGAGGAGATGGAATAGTATAATTGCCGATCTGGACCTGCACGCATTTTATGAATCTACTATACCGTGGTATATCATTGATGAATGTATGTAGTAAAATATTTTGTAGTGTTTTTTAATAGTTGTTTGAATAACTTCATTGAAAACACAGGTGTTATACCGAAAGCACAAGCTCGGTTTCGTAAAGCCTATTCCACTATTGGCAATGCTTTTACGCTCCATGTAGTCATCGCAGTCAAGCAGTAAAACCATAGACCTTGCATATGACCTTGCAAAAGAGTCTGCACGAAATGTTTGGATGGTTTATTGGCCATGGGATTAAAGGAAAAATTTTGATTACATACTTCGCAGAAGTAAACCATTTTCCCACTATAAATAATAATAAATATCGTCGCTGGGCAGGAAAAACCTCATATGTGCATTTGACCTTTAGGAGCAAAACCTCACATGTAGTAAAAACAGTAACATGACAAAACCTCATATGTAAAATTTTCGGGGGACACCGAAAACTGAATAATTTGCTATAATGCCCTACACCAGAAAAAAATCCCTTTCTAAATATACTTAGATAATTATTTCTTCCAAATTCTGAAATAAACTGCCATATGATTTACTATCATATTTGGCTTGAAATTCAAACTAGAACCCGATGTGACCAAAATGCACATATGAGGTTTTAGCACTGGGCCCAATTTTTACATATGTGGTTTTGCATTTGACCTCTGGAGTTACATATGAGGTTTTTCCCGCCCAGCGACGATATTATAATTACCATTTATTGGGTATGGCAATTGTATAGGTTGCACATTTTCATGAAAATGAATAAAATGCCATCTCAATTTCTTTTCTGAATATGGACATACACTATGCTGCATTGACTCAAGCAAATACTGGCGTTATTGATAAGTAAATCCATCTGGTATTCAGCGGACAATGCACTTCAGATTCCCCTTTGTTTATTAAGAACTGCAGAGCCATTGTTACCGTCCATGCAGCTGAAAAGATGTCAGGCGTTATAGACTCGTTATCCCTGCCCAGTTTAGGGTAGACGTTTCACATAGAAGCCCCAAGTACGCAAATGAGGTATTGCCATTGATTCCGTCATGCTCTTTAAGTAGCGCAGGACGGAATCAATGGCAATACCTCATTTGTATACTTGGGACTCCTATATGAAAATTTTACCCAGTTTGGATTGAGCTGGCCTCGTTCGCGATTAAAATAAACTTTGAGGTTCTACTGTGTGTTCAATAATTTGACTGTATATTTCATCTTTTATTGAAAAAAGAAACTAATGTGAACAAAACTCATGGTGAATATGTTGCTTGGTAAGCTGTGACCTAACATCTTGTGCAGAACCAAGATCCAGAACTTATTGCTGGACCTCATTTCTATTCAATTTACCACCATGTACTTAGAAAAATACTACAAAAGAAGGAGGTCTAGCGACCTATGCTAACAACGCGGTAAATTGAATAGAAATGGGGTTACGCGGCAAGTTACTGTAAGTTATGTTTTGTTTCTGCACGAAGATGTTAGGTCACAGTCTGCCAAACAACTTTCTTTCATGATTTTTTGTTCATCTTTGTTTCCTTTTCGGAAAATGATGAAATATACGGTCAAAGTTAATTGAACGCACAGTAGAAGCCTAAGGTTTATTTATTCGTGAAAGAGGACAAATATCTTGTGCTTTGCGTCATGAAAAAAATCGCTCAATCTTAATCGGGTGATGAGCACCTGAAATCTGTTTCAACTGTGTGGGTAATAACAATGGCTCTGTACTTCCAGATAAAAAGTGCTTTATCCTCTGCATACCGAGCGGATTTACTTGATATCAACAGTGCTATTATTTGCTCGAGTCAATGCAGCATGATGTACATCTACTGGTCACTGATATTTAGGAAAAGAAATTGTGATGACATTTTCAATCAAATGTGCAACTTTTGCACTTGACATACCCTATCCCATAGTATTGAAATGTATAATTATACAATAATAACTGCGCAGAAATCAGTTACTTCGCCAATGTCCTTATGCAAGCATCTTTCTCTCTTTGATCCCATGGGAGTATTATAGGCAACATTGACCTGCTAATTCCAAATCTTCATGATACAACTTTTGCATCCATGAGCATTTTGAGATATGGAAGGGGTAAAATAACAGGGGTTAAATTTGTAAATGTTTCATAAAAAGGTGTATAGACATGTTCATCTGGTTCTAAGGATTAAAAAAAAGGTAAAGTTTGCTCTATCTAGGACAATTACTTTTACAGTAGGCTTTATAATGCACAGATTTCTCTCAAAATGGGCTCAAATTCTTCATGCTTATAGAGTAATATATGTGATTTGTTTGACATTGGGGATATAGTGTTAAGGCCCACAGGGCCTATGGGAGATCAGCACTCTGGTCTCTGTAGATATCTTTGAGCTGATTAAACATAAAGTTAATGTATATTTCTTGTTGTAACATTCCCATACGAACAATTTGAAAAACAATCGGGTCAATATGGGTACCCCATGATGACCTTGACTATTTTTGAGCATGTCGTGCAAAAACAAAAGGTTGCAGATATAGGAAACTATACTTTTCAAATCCGTTTAACCAGATGAATATGTCTATACCCCTTTTAACACCGTGCGAAACATTTACAAAATTTACCCGTGTGAATTTACCCATCTTCCCTTTCTCAAAATGCTCAAGGATGACAAAATTGCATCATCAAGATCTGGAATCAGCAGGTTAAATGTGCAACGAGAGATTTCAAGACATCCATATTTTCGGTTCATCCTCTATGTAAGACCTCATGAAATTAGCCTAGCATGAAATCTTCTATAAGAGGATCAAAGGATTACAAGGATTGTACAGCTTCATTCCGTAAAAGAGTCTTTACTCTAGTCTAACTCATGAATATATTACACCAAGGTAAGACCATATTTTCTGTGATATGTATTGTTATTTCATATAGATTAGACATAAGATTCCCTACCTTTTATTTATTTTTCTCATTTTTGGTACCAAAGAAACAGTTCTCAGCTTTATAATCCTATCATATAGGCATATTTTTGATAGAAAGCTTTACATGGGTGCAAAAATCAGAATTTTCATATTTTTAGGGACAACAGCTATTTGAAATCTCTCGTTGCGCCTTTAATGTTGCCCAGAAATCATCCAAACATTTTGTGCATACTCTTTTGCAAGGTCATATGGGCATACCGCAGCACTATCAGGAGCCAGTTCAGTAAGATTCTTGGAAATTTTGGCCCGAAATCATGCTCCAGGAGCATATATTTTCAACTCGTCCTCATAGGGGTTAGGGGCTTTTCATTATTATGTGTGCGCTTTATTCCGTTAATGTTTATATTGAAGTATTACAAAAGAACAACTTCCTGCCGGCTCGGATTGCGTGGCGTCTGTCTGTGGGCGCTCGTCTTGTTATCTAAAGGTCGTGGGTTCGAATCCCACTCCAGGAACAAAATTTAGGTTTATGATTTTATTTGTATTTTAGAGTTGGAGATTGGAATCATAAAAACATCAGAGTTGTGGATTGAAGTAGAAAAATATTGAATAGAGCCTCTGCCTTATGAGATAATAAGACTGGTCATGGTCCTGGAGCATGATTTCGGGCCAAAATCTCCAAGAATCTTACTGAAATATTCGGATTTATTTGGCATCCCTCGGAAATTAGCACTCTATATAAATGCCCAGTAAACATGTATATAGATTCTATGGTGTTAAAGGCTCATGATACGGTCATTTTTCTGTCATAACTGTGCGAAAACGGTTTACTGCAAAAGGCCACACCCATAAAACCAATCTTATACGTTAGCTTCATCTATTACAAATCAGGTCTTGGAAAGGGAATTTGAGCAAAATGTGGTGCGATATGAGCCAGATCCTGTCAATACGTCGGGTATACGTTGTGTTGTATGAGCGCCGTAGTCTCGTGTACGTTTGTATACGTTCGTGCTCGGACTTCGTGGAGTCAATAGGCGTGGTAGGACCACATATAAATGGGAATGAGACTAAATTTGAATAAATAACGTTCTCTGCAGTCTAGGGATATTTGAAATGGCGCGAAAATTGAATTTTCAAATGCATTTTTCTCCAAATTTCTTCTACGAACTAAAAGTTCGCAGAACAAAATTGCTTTAATTGATGTCTTCTTGCCGTATGGTAAAAATTGAATGAATTCATCAAGCGGTTTTGTTGGAATCAAGCAGGCATATTAAGGGATTTTTTCCATAGAGCTTCACCGGAGCCTGGCAACCTCCAAAATCCCAACTCTAGTATCGAACATCAGGTGTCCTTCCCCCCTGGAAAATGTTATGGTTTATTTGTTGACTTCGCCCGTACAGATTTACTATGGTTGCCCCTGTCCTAAATTAGTATATCTTGAAATAAGTATAATTGCATTTCTGATAGGTAGTATGTTGAGTCCTACATTGTTTTCAATATTTATTACAATTTTACATGATATGCTTAATAAAAGTGGTGGTAAAGGTATTAGCATTGGTAATTCTATTCATCATCACTTTATTGCAATATTAAAAAGAAACATCAATAAAGGATAAAAACATACAATGTAAACTAAATTAAATCACTTAGTTGGTATATCTTGTAATATTTATAATTGCATTTCTGATAGGTAGCATGTTGAGCCTCACATTGTTTTCAATATTTATTACAATATTACATGATAATTTGATATGCTTAATAAAAGTGGTGGTAAAGGTATTAGCATTGGTAATTTTATTCATCATCACTTTATTGCAATATTAAAAGGAAACATCAATAAAGGATAAAAACATACAATGTAAACGAAATTAAATAACTATTTTTACTAATGATATTTTTATTGCTGATAGAGTTTTTTTACAAAGACAAAGTAATATTCGTGCAAGCTTTTGTGACCGATGGGGTCTGGAAGGTACTCTTACGAAAACCAAAACAATTGTTTTAAGACGATGTGGTAGAATTGCTCAACGCAAAAAGTTGTATTTTAAAAGAAAACTCATCCAAATAACAAATACATATAGGTGTCTTGGATTAGCATTTTCAACAAGCTGCTAAAGCCATGACATAGTTGCGTTTTATTTTGAGAAAAGTAGGGGTTGCATATTCTTCCTTTTTTCAAAAGTATTAATTCAAACGTTACTGCCATTCTTTTAAAGGAAATATGTCAAGATTTTTGTCAAGCTCAGTTTGACTTACATCCATAAAAGCTATGTATATACATTACGAATTCCCGAAAAAAATTAATACATTGATGTAATGTAAAATTACAAAATAGAGGATTTTATTTTGCTTTTGAACATTACGAAAAAACGGGAGGACTTTTCGCAACGGAGGCATGATCCAAAGCGCCCAATTTTGCTCTTCCTCGTGACGTCAAAGTGAGACAAAACATTTCGTGTTGACTCGAATTGTATTGCTGACACTGAATATGATGGATTAATGAAAGTAATTAATAACTTAGAAAAAAAAGTTACCGAATGACATATTTTGTTCTCATTTCGTTGTGTTTAATTAGATGGAAGTGGCAACACTGCGATATGATGTCACAACGACCCCGTAAATTATGGTGGTCATCACTTTGACGTCACCATTTGCTTGCGATGTGGATTTGTCGGAATCGTTTTCAGTAAGCTTATTGGGCGGGACAATAGCAGGCAAAATACTAAACAATGTGGACAATTTCAACTTATTTTAATTATATGTAATCTACGGTACTTAAGATTTCCATCCATACCAAATTTTCCACATAGTCAGAATCATGACATATTTCTTTTTAAATGGTCTGAATGGGGGTTCTGGTTATTATCATGTGATCGAGAGAGTCCAAACCAAAAGCCTTGCAAATTCTTTATAGGTGTAATGAATCGACTCCAATGGGCCAGTACCTGGCTGGTGAACGGTTGGATCCCAACATAATTGCTTGTCAAATCATTCTAGTTATTTTAATATTCAAAAAATATTGGTTAAGAATAAGACTTGATGTGAACTTCTTAGGATTCAATGTTGCATATAAAATTGCTCAGCAGGTTGATGGGGGAATGGAAAAACAAGTTGGGCAGTGCTTGTAAAGGATATTTTGTTTTTCGAACGGCTTTGGGTATGCGTGGATCGCCCAAGAATGATGAGACTGACTTTCTAACTCATTCGGTCAGAGGGTCGTGGACATTTATATAAGGACTGGGTGGCAGATGTAGCCTCTATAATCGGCTGCGATTATATCATGAATCGGGCCTACGGTATACTGAATGTATTGTGAATCCTTTGAGAAAAGGATATATCAGAGCGTTGGCAAGATTCTGATGCTCTAGTCATTGTCTTCATTTATGTGGTTGTTTCATTTATCTGTTTGAAAAAATGCATTTTAGCCCCAAGGCTAAATTACAGAAAAGATACAGAGTAAAAAAGCTATATAAACAAGCCTTAAAAACAAAACCATAGAAAACATACAATATTTATAACGAACCGTAGCTACCAATAAAAAAACTTGATTAAGGTTATGAAAAGCAGTATCTAACTTTTTGCACGCCCCTAAATCAATTCAAATTTAATTGCACTATGACTCACCCAGTTCTCGCAATGCACTCTCAAAACACAAGTTTAAACATACATCCACGCAATACATACGCAAAATACGTGCCTACGTATTACCTGATGTTATTGTGATTATACTTGAGAAAAGGATATATTTAGAGCGTTGGCAAGATTCAGATGTTCTGATGCTCTGAGTCATTGTCTTCATTTATGGTTGTTCATTTATGATGTTTGAAAAAATGATTTGTAGCCCAAAGGCTAAATTACAGCAAAGATACAGATTTAAAAAGCTATATAAACAACTAAAAACACCAAAAACATACAAATATTTATCAACGAACCGTTGGCTACCAATAAAAACTTGAATTAAGTTATGAAAAAGGAATATTAATTTATTGCACGCCTAGAATCCACCAAATTAATTGAACTATGACTCACCAGTTTCTCGACAGCACTTCTCAAACACAAGTTTAAAATACATCCACTGAAATACATACAACTCACACTCACTCATCACTCACTCACTCATCTCACACATTTTAACTCACACCCTCATCCACTCACATACACACTCACTACGCCACTAACTCAACACTTACAGCTCATTCATCACATATAATTTTCTCACACCACCCACAAACTATATACATCTGACGAAACGCCCATTTATTATCATTCCCATATATTATAATCCTACCTCACTCACAAATAACAATTGAATATATAACATAACTAAATTGTTCGCTAAAACACTTAAACATTGGCAAGCCAATCAGGCTTTTAAAGGACGTTATTAAAAGTAAGTTATCCAAAAGATCAACTAACAGGGTATATATAGCCACTATTTATAAACGATTTGTTCAGCACGTGATCTTCAATAGCTGTACTATTTTCTTGCACCTTGTATTAACCGTTTTGGCAACCAATCTTTGAACATAGTTGAATTATAAATATAGGGCCAAATATTTGTGGCAAATATTTTCCCTTCGACTTCAAGAATAAAGAGATTGCATTGTTCAAGAGCATGCGAGTAATTATACTTAAGATAGTCAAAGCCTAAAAATTATTCTAAGTGTTCTTTTCTGAGTGTTTAAGTAATGATTGATATGCAGTTAAAAGCCATGCAATTCCAACAGTAACAGCATATTCAAGTAGCGGGCGTAATTACCCTCTATAAAAAGTTAACAAGTCATCACTGAAGCTTAAAATACTTAAGCAACTTTAACATGTACACCTTGTTATTGCTTTGCGATATACTTCTGAAATATGTTTGTCCCATTTCAAACGGGCTGATAGTAACCCCCCAGGATTTTACTTTATCGGACAATCTTCACATCTTTTGAACACATCTTGATCGTGGGCATTGGAGGTGATTTGTCAAGACACGAAAACTAACAGTCATGTTAACACACCTATCTGGATTCAGTTTCAGATCTTGTCATTAGCCTATTGACTGTCTTGCATAAAACATTGCGACTATACTGCGGATATTTCATATCATCGACATATGTAAGGCTCAGGATGGTACGACCCTCAGTGAGGATCCGTAGCACAGCACTATGGTAATTTAGCAAGGAACCCCAAAGAAGGTTGTCCCTTGGGAAACCACCTTAAAGTATGATATATTCAGAGTTGAGGTGGAAAAATCTGGCATATGATGAGCGAATTTGTATCCTTTGCGAAGAGGGAGAAGTGGAGAGCACGATTCCACCTCCCTTTTAAAGGGCGTTAGTTTTGAGCAACGATGAGTGAAATATTCCCTTCTTGTTTACCACTGAGGCAAACGATGGTAAATTTTCTACACTTGCAATAGCAGATGAAATATTATAAAAGAAATGGCAAACCTATTGCAATTATGCGTTATTGACCAGATGAGGATAACATTGAGCAATGTTTGAAATATGCTTGTGTTTCTAAATTATGTATTGTTATATTTGTTGTGAAATGGACCTATAGCCTTAATTAACACTAAATAAAACTATACTGCGGGAGAAGAGACTGAACTGAACTACATTTATTACTGGCGCTTTTATAGTCGTTAAAAACAAATGCAAGCCCCGGAAAGCTTGCCAAAGTAACACCGTTCGTGGGTTTCCTTGGGCAAACCACTTCATTCACCCTTCTGCACTAAATCTTCGATAGCATTTTCAAACTTTCCATCGTTGAATTCAACAGCGGTTTGAAGAAAATCCTTTCATAATTATGACTAGTATCAAGCATCCTGTTATAATACAAAATAAGTAATTACGATTATAAATGATAGAGATAACGATGAAAATGAAAATGAGGGACGATGAGGATGAAGGGAGAAGATGAAAATAAAAAATATGACGATTGCAATTATTACTCTTTTTGTTATTATAATAGTATTATTAGCCGTTAAAATTTCTCACTGGAGCAATACTGTATCGTGTCTGGCACACCCCAGTTTCTGTAGGTTCTGGGAAGACAAAAAAAATCCGGGAAGCATTATTCCCTCCATAGGTCTGTCAGAATTTCTACTTCCAGAACGACAAAAACGGGATCCTCTGATTACAAATTATTAAAGACAACAGCGGAAGAGGCTTTTTAAAACGAATTGTGAATACAGATACAACATGGTATAGAGGGAAGTTGTGTGAATTAATGGACCGAGGTGTGGGTGATTGCGAACACCGAGGGGACAGGTATAATACACATTTTCGAACAAAACATTATTGTATTTGTGTAAATAACCTCATATTGACATGCCTACCGCCGGGGCCTACCGACACAAAAATGGAGCAGACGGAGGGCCACTCAGTCTTGGCGTTGGGCCAAAACTCATCATATAATTGAATCTTTAACATTCTTATGCTGGTACCCATTATACTTCTGGGAGGAGATAATGCGCATTACAAGGACCTATTTTGTTTCATTCGTTGTGTTTAATTATTAGTTGAAGGTGGCAACAGCGAGATGATGGTCACCAACGAGTAAATTATGGATGGTCATCACTTTGACGTCACCATTTGCTCGATGTGGATTGTCGGAATCGTTTTCGAGGAGTAAGCTATTGGCGGGACATTAAAGGGCAAAATACTCAAAAAGTGGACAATTTCAACTTATTTTAATTTATATGGAATATACGTACGTAAGCTTCCATCCATACAATTTTCCAAATATTCAGAATCATGACATAATTTCTTTAAATGGTTCTGAAATGTGGGCTTCTCTTTGGCTATTCTCATGTGATCGAGAGAGTCCAAACAAAAGCTTGCAAATTCTTTCTAGGTGTAATGCATCGACTCCAAATAGTGCAGTACCTGGTGAATGCGGTGGACACAACATAAGGCTGTCAAATAATTCTAGGTATTTTAATATTACACAACAATATGGTAAGAATTAAGACTGCTGAACTTAGATACTCAAAATGTGCATATAAAATGACTCCGCCAGGCTTGATGGGAATGGAAACACCAGTTGGGCAAGTGCTGTAAAGGATATTTTGTTTTTTGAAACGGCTTTGGGTATGCGGGAATCGCCAAGAAATGATGAGACATGCCTTTCTAACGTCATTCGGTCAGAGGGTCTTGACTTTTTTCTTTTTTTTAAAATCAGGACTGGGTGGGCAGATGTAGCCTCATATAATCGTCTGCGATTATGATCATGAATACGGGCCTACGTATACCTGAATGTTATTGTGATATCCTTTGAGATAACGGATATATTAGAGCGTTGGCAAGATTCAGATGCTCTAGTCTTTCTTCAGTATGGTTGTTCATTTATGATGTTTGAAAAAAATGCAATTGGAGCCCTAAGGCTAACTTACAGCAAAGATACAGAAAACAGGGTAGAATATTAAAGTTATTAAAAACAAAAACAACCATATACACATACAATATTTATCAACGAACGTAGCTACCAATAAAAAACTGAATAAGGTTATGAAAAAGAATTATGAACTTTATTGCACGCCCTAGAATCAACCAACTTTAATTGCACGAGACTCACAGTTTTCTCGCAAAGGCACTCTCAAACACAAGTTTAAAAGACTCCACTGCTGCTGAAATACATACAAAATACGTGCATACGTATACCTGAATGTTATTGTGATTATCTTTGAGATAACGGATATATTAGAGCGTTGGCAAGATTCTGATGCTCTAGTCATTGTCTTATTTTGGTTGTTTATTTATGATGTTTGAAAAAAAAATGATTTGTACTTAGCCCAAGCGTGTTGTTAAATACAGCAAAGATTAAGATTAAAAAGCTATATAAACAACCTTATTAAAAACAACCATATAATTTATTAATTCAAAAAACTTACCATTTTAAAAAATCAAAAAACTAAAAAATTAAAAATTTTATGAAAAAAAGAATTATAACTTTATGCACGCCCTAGAATCCACCAAATTTAATTTGCATATGGACTCACAGTTTCTCGCAAGCACTCTCAAACACAGGTTAAAATACATTCCACTGAAATACAAGACAAAATCACACTCACTCACTCACTTACTCCCACTCATTCACACACTCACTCCACCTCATCCACTTCAAAGACACTCACTCACGCACTAACTCACTCACTTACTCGCTCATTCACTCACATACTAATTTTCTCACACACCCACAAATCTTAGACATTCTTGCACAGAAACGCCCATTTATTATTCATTTTCCCATCTATTATATCTAACTCACTACAAATTAACAATGAATATATCACTATAACTAATTGTTCGCTTTAAAACACTTAAACTTTGGCACAGCCAAACTCAGGCTTAAGACGTTCATTGAAAAAAGTCAAGTTATCCAAAAGATCAACTAATAAACAGGGGATAGCACTATTTATAACGATTTGTTCAGCACTTGATCTTCAATAGTTGTTACTATTTCTTGAACCTTGTCTTAACCTGTTTTGGCAACCATCTTTGAACATAGTTGGAATATATAAATCTAGGCAAACTTATGTGGCAAATATTTTCCCTTCGAGCTTCAAGAATAAGAAGATTGCATTGTTCAAAGAGCATGCGAGTAATTAAGATAGTCAAAGCCTAAAATTATTCTAGTGTTCTTTTGAGTGTTTTAAGTAAATGGATTGATATGCAGTTAAAGCAGCATTCCAAACAGTAAACAGCAATTCAAGTAGAGCGTACATACCCTCTATAAACTAGTACAAGTCATCAACGTGAGAGCTTAAAATACTTAAGCAACTTTAACATGTACACCTTGTTATTTGCTTTGCGGTATAGACTTCTGATATATGGTTGTCCCATTTCAAATCGGGCAGGATAGTAACACCCAGGATTTTTTTAATTTATCGATCAATCTTCACATCTTTTGAACATTGTATCAGTGGCACTGGGAGTGATTTTTCAAGAAACTAACAGTCATGTTAACACACCATTGGGATTCAGTTCATATCATGGTAATTGCTATGACGGCTTGACATAAACAATTGCTACTATAATGCGGTATTTCATAATCATCGGACATAGTTAAGGCTCAGGATACGACCCTCAGTGAGGATCCGTACGCACAGCACTATTTAATTTAGCAAGTAAACCCCAAGAAGTGTCCCCTTGAGTAAAACACCTCTAAAGTATGATATAGTCAGAGTTGAGGAGGAAAAATCTGGCATATGATGAGCGAATTTGTATCCTTTGCGAAGAGGGAGAAGTGGGAGACGAATTCTACTCCCTTTTAAAGTGCAGTTTTTGAGCAATATAGAGTGAAATATTTCCCTTCTTGTTTACACTTGAGGCCAACGATGGTAAATTTTCTACACTGCAATTCATCAGATGAAAATATTATAAAAGAAATGGCAACCTATTGCCATTATGCTTTATTGACCAGATAACATTGAGAATGTTTGAAATATGCTTGTGTTTCTAATATGTATTGTATAATTTGTGAAATGGACCTATAGCCTTAATTAACACTAAATAAAACTCTACTGCGGGAGAGACTGAACTGAACTACATTTTATTACTTGCGCTTTTATAGTCGTTAAAAACAAATGCAAGCCCCGAAAGCTTGCCAAAGTAACCATCGATGGTTTCCTTGGCAACCACTTCCCAATCACCCTTCTTCACTAAATCTTCGATAGCATTTTCAAACTTTCCATCGTTGATTCAACAGCGGTTTGAAGAAATCCTTCTCTAATTATGACTAGTATCACGCCTCCTGTAGATACAAATTAATATCGATATAAAATGATCTAAGATGACGATGAAACGAAAATAAGACTATGAGGATGAAGGGCGATGAAGATGAAATAAAAAATATTACGATTGCAATTATTAACTCTTTTTGTTATTATAAATAGTATTATTAGTCCGTTAAAATTTTCTCACTGGAGCAATACTATATCGTTGTCTGGCACACCCAGTTTCTGTAGGTTCTTGGAAGACAAAAAAATCCGGGACATTTTCCCCTCCATGTCCTGTCCACGCATGTCTACTTCCAGAACGACAAAACGGGATCCTCTGATTCCAATTATTAAAGACAACAGCGGAAGAAGCTTTTAACCCGAATGTGGTTGAATACAAATACAACATGGTATGAGGGGAATTGTGTGAATACTGGACCCTAGGTGTGGATGATTCGTAACACCTAGGACCCTTAATATACACTATTTTCGAACAAAAACATATTGTATTTTGTGTACTAACCTCAGATTTACATGCCTCAGCCGGGGCCTACCAGACACCACATGGAGCAGACGGAGTGGCCAGCTCACTGTCTTTGGCGTTTTGGGCCAAACCCATCATATAATGAATCGTTTAGCCCCATCTTATGCTGGTACCCATTTATTACTTTCTGGGAGGAGATAATGCGCAATACAAGGCCCTATTCACTACTGTACTAATACGTAAAAAAAAAAAAATAGATAAAGGATGCAGAAGCACACCGTTATGAACATACTGGTGTTTTATACGGTCTGGTTAGCCTGTTAGAATCCGACCTCGCGGCGAGCACTTTCGGAGCCTTAGGCGAGCCGCTATGTCGGAGTCTAACAGTCAGCCAGACCTTCATCAAAACTCCATTATTTTTTCATACCGGTGTGTTTTTAAATTGTTTTATCTTCACATATACTTCGTGACCAGAACGAACATCGATTTTTTATAATTATTCAGTAAAATGAGAAATATATTTCGTTTTTTTTTTTAATATTTTGAAGCACGTTACGTTGTTTTTCTTAATTAAAAACACCAATTGAGCTATATGTTCACTTGTGCATGAGCCTAACACCAAGGTCTAGTCGAAAATAGGTTTACTCTTCTAGAAAGATAATCTTAGTTTTCAAGGAAGCCGATTGAGTTGAAATGGTTCCATCTGTTGAGAAGATTATCCTATTGACTGGTTAAGCTAATTGTTATTTAGTAGGCAAAAATAACGGTGTGATGAACAAAAGAAGACATGATAATGATGACAAGGAAAGGGCTATACGTATTTGAATGGTAACATTAAAAGGCAATTTTTATCTGTATCTTGCGAAAGAAATGGATTTGGTTGCTTGAAATTTTCAGGACACATGACTCAAAAAAATTGATACTACTTCCTGAACAAATCCGGGGGTCCCAAAGGCGATCGGAATACGCAGCTTTAATAGGTTTCCCAGTTGATGTGAAATACTTACCAGGTTGGACATTCGGGCTAAAGTTTCTGGAAAGCAAACATGCGTCCGTGACCTTGAATAACGCAACCAACACACACGCTGCGTCGTACGTAGCCTGCTATACTAACAAAACCGTGGAAAAGTACAAGAAAAAAAGACAACCTTAAGGAAAGATTTTGTTAACATTTCAGGGTTTACTTGGTTATAGCCTTCTGCTTCTGGCATTTTAAGCTGCATAGGTCGTTTGAAGTGAAAAAAATTTGGATGTTCTTATAGACCCAATAAACCTTTGTCATACGTGTTAAGTTATCACATAAGACGACCAACAAAACAGATCATTGTTGAAGTAAGCTTAATTATCTTCAAATATCGAGTTAAAATATGTGAAATTCGTAGGGGTCTGTTATTAGAACAATAAACGCGTTTTCCTGTGATTTTAAACTTGTACGATGTCAGCCCAAGCAAAATGTAACTATTCAAAAAAAATTACCAGCCACAATTCAAATTAATGTTTCAATTTATCATTAAAAATATACCTTTGATTATAACAAACTCTTAACAGCATCTGATTTGTTTTGCAATGAGTTCAAATCCAAAGAGAACTAATATTTGAAAACATTATGATGGATGTACCATTTTTCGCGGTATTGGTCTCTCTTTTTTTTAATTCACGCGTTTAGAATTGCCTCTATCGGTTGGTTATGCCCAAAATTCTAATTGCCAGATTGACCCCATTTATTTTATTTGTGACTGATAGTTGTACATTTCATCCACATTTTGAAAATTTCTCGATTTGGGCTGCACAAATCGGCTGATAGTTTAAAAATATCACAATTATGTTTTCTGTGTCCAATAACATATAACTTGGCCATTTCGTAAATACTTTCATACATAATAATTGCGGATGACGGGCTTAATTCGAAATTATCTTTTGGTAGCCATTTTTGACTACGTCATATGAAAGAACAATTTTTCTTTTATTGTAGACACATTCGAATAAGTACAATATATTTAGAAATTCATTGCACCGATATGTTTCTTGCTTGTACTCACCATCTTTAATGTCCAATTTCTTGTTAACCAATTCATCACAAATAAGGTGTCGATATATTTGCTTTTCTTCACTCACTTTGATGCCCCTGTTGAGAAGTCCACGCCATCAAAATAATAGTAGCCACGCTTCAACAAAGCTTTGAGTGGCAAAAACAATATGATGTTCAATTAGGCTAAAATAACTTGATTCACGAGTTTCGGTTATTCGGGTTTTTTTTCTAATACATTTGAGTGACCAAACCACACACACTTTCTTTGGTACACATTGATTTGTTTTATTATACATTTTGAGTACAACAACACACACACAAACCTCTGGCTTTGGCACGCATTTTTGTACATTTTTTATTTCCTAAAAGCGCTCAACATCCCCACATATTTGGCTATTTCCCAATAGTATGGTATTTCATGAAAACAAGGTTAGAAAATTAAAGAAAATGAATCTATACTCGATTCATCTCATATGTGACCCCATCTTGCGGAGGTGAAAAATTCAATGAGGCGCAGGGACTTCTGTTAATCATGTTATTGTGAGCAATGTTAAGGAGTGAAATACACTATTGGCGTTTCCATACATGAATGAAATTGTATTTAGTGGCAGGTGAGTGAGTTAAATGACCGGAGTGTTCTCCAAGATAATGCGATGTGGCACGTGCATTTGAATTCTTTAGGGGGACGAACGTATCAACGCGAATCGAGTATAGTGATATTATTTTTAGATGCGGGGGCACCTAAAGTGATCAGGTTTTCTGTGTTATTTTGTCCATTTGTAAAAAACGCTATTCGCTACAAACTGCATATTCTAGATTCAGGGACTCATGTACTGCAGATTTCGAGACATTCTCTGTCTTTGTTATAAAAAAAATATTAACTTTGGTTGATCAGAGATAATTGGGCTAAGAATTTTGAATTCCAAAACATGAATATGGTACATCAGTAAAGGTGTAACACAATTTATATACAAGTAATGTTGGAATATACTAGATCTTCCTTTATTTTGTTTGACCTCTGTTGGTGTTCAATTGCATTGGCGTTGTAGTTTAATTTTTTCTTGCGTATGTCAGGGAATAAAAACCATTAAATTTCAAAACCACTGTGAATAAGCCATTCCTTGGTGGTGCCATCAACTTCCATTAGACCAGAGATACCATTTGGTTGCCTGTGAAGGGGCAAGCTGTGATGATATGATCAGCTCTTCTGCACCACACTCGCAACTAAACATACTGATTTTAAAATGTCTGACACCACTACGCAGGCGGTTCAGCTTCGTCCACGCCACTGGACTTCACGAGGTCAGGCGCATGCTGAGCAAATGACTGTCTGGAAGGTAATCTTGCGTAAACCATCTTTGATTTGGGCTATATTTTCATGGAGAAGGTGGTCAGTCTTCTGAGATCTTATTACAATGACCAGAGTAACTGCCCGGGGTAGCTGCTCGCCGTCTGATGTCGGGTGGCGGAGTAGCATCAAGAACGGCTTAGTTGGTCCTCCGTGATTGGGCATCCTGTTAGAGTACACATAGCTTCATTTAAACTGGCGTCCATTGAAGGTGTTTGCCAACTCCTATTCCAAACTGGAACACAGTGTTCTACTGGTCCATAGGCTAATGCCAGAGTTGATGTGCAAAGAGTTTTGGCACTTAACCCTAGTTGGAACCAGCTAGGCGACGAATCAGAGGTACTTCTGACGTGATGTTATCCCCCAAACTTGCCAGATGTTGCCGATATAGGTTGAAGCTTTGTCTAGCTTCACTCCTGTGTAAGATGGACACTGCTGGAAATTCAGCCGATTGGAGTTCATAGTCCAATTAAGTTCTCGCTCGGCTTCTATTGGTGAACAGATGGAATGCAGCTGAGACACTCTTGCTGACACTGAGCTTAATATCCATTGATGCACTATAGCCATGCCCATGTCTTGGCTGAGCATTCTCTCGATTGTATCCCAGGTTTTGCCCGTTTTCAGGATAGCAGGTCGTCTACATATCCGTACCTCTTAGAGCAGGTATCTAGCAGGTCATGGATATAGATATTGAAGAAAAGAGGTGCTAAGATAGAACCCTGCGGAATGTTATATTTTAATCTTTGTGGCCTAGTCCATCACTGGTCTTTAGTATAGGTAGCGGCTGGACATAGCTGGAGGATTAACGGTACTGTGCGTCTATCCGGGAGGAGCTTGAGCAGCTTATGCCATGTATGAGTAAGTCTTAAGACCTCTATGCCATACCGTATCATAGGCTGCTGTAAAAAATCAACAAACACATCTCCAGCCTTCTTTTTCTCTTAAAAGCCGTCCTCTATATCCTGCTATATTCTGTTCTGAATATCAACGAAAACGGAGGCGTCTGGCGGCAAAATTTTCCGACTTTTTTCATTCCGTAAAATAAACAGACCGTGCGTTTTTGATAGGTGTAGACGATTTACACGTAGATGTGTCGGGGGGATAACCTCTACACGAGCTCGGGTTCCGGCGGTGACCCTATATTTGAGACCAGAAACGAATGAAATAGTACCCTATATGAGACTAGATCTGTTCAAATAGACACCCTATCCGAGACCTAGGGCCAAGTAATATTACCACTGGAATTTTAACCTGAGATTTTACACTCAATTTTTATTCTGTTTTGATATCAACACAACAACCATCATTCTAACAGATTCATGCTGATTTTATACTCTACCTGAAACTGAAAAGTAAAAAGGTGATACCCTCTATGTGAGCCTGACCATGCTGACAGAGACATAGGTTGAATTTGACATTTGATACCCTATATTGCAAGTCTCGAGACCTGCCAAGGTATCGCGTTTTTTGTAACCCGGGTGGTTACCCGACCAGAGTACCCAGTACCCCGGGGATGTGTCCTGGAATGTGTAGGTGTTTGGGTGGGTGCAGTTAGTTGTAATCACATTAATTAGCTATTAACTATTTGTGCTTTAAAAAAAAGGCACAAATACGGAATATTTCTTACGGAGTCAAACCTGATACGGACATTTTTACCTTGGTACAATATTACCTTCATTCGTGAAGAAAAGTTTTAACCACACACGATCTTGATGCAATTTGATATGAATTCCTAAAAAATAGGTTTTTAAATGTTGCTTTCGTTAAAATACCCTTACAAGTTGAGTGTTTATTGGTTGACTTTCGAAAACATGCCGTACTTGGG
>JAMKCH010017016.1:0-24265 GCA_023653785.1 Ophioderma brevispina
GTGTCTTAACAAGTTAGTAGTACTCTCGTTTTGCCACTCTATATGGTACCCATATGCCAAATATCACCTCGTGGCCCAAGCACTAAATACATTGTGGAAGCACAAAATGGGTAAATTATGTTTGTACAGGACATTCAACCAATACGAAGTCCTAGTTTATTGGTCCCTGGTTGAATAAACTGGGAAAGCTAAATGAAAAAAAAAACACTCACGCGTAAAAAATATGGTTAGGACCAGTTTGATGTAAACTAGTATGAAAAAATTAATGTTTAAAATCTTCGTGCTCTTGAAATAAGTTCTATTTCTTTTAATATAATTACATGACCCATTAAAGACAAACAAACAAGTAATTTTCTTCATAAACGAGAAACAAGTTAACCATAGCATGTTACTTTACATAAACTCACAAGACACTTGGTTGTCTAAAAGTAAAACAGTCAATTATTCTTGGTCTTCAAACGTATATACTTGTGTGATCAATAAGCTCGTAGAACGAGCGAGACACTAGTATCTAACTTTCGTCACCACGAGATTTGAAAGTTTTAAAAGCTTGCTTCTTCATTTTTCCAACATTAAACTAACAATTTTGGTTTTCCTGATAGTACATCATACCAACGAGCACCTATGAGCAAACCTTTTTAAAGTCTTGGAAACTGCTAAAACTGAACCAGAACCGTCAGAGCAGGTATTGAGTCCCTGCAAAAACGCGCAGGAAATTCAGAAATCCATCAGCATTTGTTTGGCTATCCTGTCTGGGATACAACTTTGATATGTCAAAATGTAAGATTTTGCAACTGTTAAGTTTGAGGTGATGATCAAGGTAAACGTTTCACCTTTTCACCCTTGGTGATGCTCCAGTTTGACTCATATCCATGACTTAAAGATGAGGCATTACTAAAAGTAGGGCATACTTTTATTTTTTTTATTTAAAATTTTATTTAGGCATGGTAACTACTTCAATCAACGAGACACACTATGTGAACAAAATGTTATACAAAAAAACCAAAACACAATTAGCCAATTTCAAATTAAAAATACATATTAAAATACATAGGCCTATTCGATGTAACGCACACACATGTGTGTGTGTGTGTGTGTGTATGTATTATGACGAGGGCATTGTCAAAGTTTAATTTTAAGCAGAAAGACTCATGAAAGTGCAATTGGTACAAATGTAAATCGGAAGACTATTCCTTATTTTTGCTGCTCTAATATGAAAGGCACGTTTACCAGAGTTGGTATTTCATGAAGAACATAATTGCATTATTACATCTGGTTGCTGGTGCCAATTGTGTGAAGGTCAGACAAGAGATTAAGTGCAATAACATTTGAAAGCAATAATTGCGATTGATTATGCTATCTTCTATTAATTAGTACAGTGCACTTTGAAGTAGCTTGTAAATGAACCATGCGTTTATATACCTCATTCTATGAACTTGTTGACCTTCTCTGGTAATTTTGCATGAAATTACTTACCCAGATCTGTGAAGGTATCCGTCTGTTTTCCCAGTGGAAAATATCAGAAGAATGGTTAAAACCAACACACCGACGTAAAGCAACCAATTCATTGTTATCATTATTGGCGAGGAATGGGGTTTATCAAGATGAAGCAAGGAACTACACCAGTAGCAAATGTAAATCAAGCAGTTCCGGCAAGTCCATACAATATGTCAGGGAAAGTTCATTCATCATTTGTCAATACGTTATCAAATCTCTCGCTTAATTCTTGCAGAAATATGACGAAACACAATTTGCAGCTATTTTATAATCTTTTTTTGGTCAGCTAAACACTATACACCAGTGACATTCATTGAATGTGTCACATTGTACTCTTCATAATAACTAACAATTTAGCATTTAATATCATCCAAAGAAAATATGAAGAAATAGATCATTGCTCTGATAAAAATATATCTTGCGTTGGCTAGGTTCGGCACTAATCCAGGCAAATTTGAACTCACACACCGGATTGGTGTTACCTGTCCATGTCCATGGATTGTAACTTCGTCTGCACGTATTCTTTTCCGTGATCCGCTGTATGGAGATGTGGTCTGTCACTACGGAGCACAACTCCTGTAATGTGAACACTAAGCAATCTTTGATATAAATCGCTATAAATTTTACCACACGTATTTCCATCAGGTCGTGAAAGATCAATGTAAAGCACAAACCACTATGGATCCTATCGCTGATTTAAAATTTAACTCTTCGATCCCAAAATAAATTCTTGCATAGCTCTAGCTTTAACGTGTACCGTGGTTTTGACTTTGCACCATCCACTGTATTCGAGAGAGTCAGCGAACCTTACCAAATCGTGTAGTCCAAGTGAAATGGACTGAAATTAACATACCGTGCTCAGTCGAACCGGTATTGGTCCTTTGCAGTGCACTCATGCGATCAGATAGAAATATTTGTTTACCGTTGGGTCGAACGCTTTTTTGTGTACGGAAACTGATGATTTCTCCAAATCGAATGTGTTAGTCGATAAAACCAGCCCAAATCTTGTAAGCTTCTGCATTGGGGTTTGGACACTTTTAAGAAACGTTAGGGTTACCATAGTAACCACGTTGTTTGTAAGTAACAATATGTGACTCCAAAAGCCCAATTGAATTTATGAGTCCAGAAACACAGTGCCAAGAAATATAAGATGTAAAACTTCTATAGCTATGGCCTTCTTTTAGGTCCGGGGTGGGGTCAAGTCAAATGACTCACTCAAAATGTAGGACCTTTTCCTTATCGTCTTTATTCCAAGTTGCTTCAACATGTTCAAGGAATGGCATGTACTCCATTTAAAGGTGCACTTCATTATGTTAACCCTTATGGTATCCGGTATCCCTTTATTTGTGTACGATAGATACCTGTAATAGATATCACTGCAGAAACGTTTATGCTAAAGCCGCAATTTGATTCAATTGTAGCATTTTTGTGACCGTGAACGAATGTTCAAGTTTACAAGCTTTTACAATAAGTGTGCATGTCCATAAGTTACTGATATTGCACTCAACGTGTTTTGGATGGACGTCAAAACGAAACAGATTACGAGCTTGTATATGAATGCCGACTACATAGAGGAAGTTGAAATCTAAACTCCAATTGCAGAGGGTGGCAGAGCCAAGGTTAGTATAGTGTCTCTTTAAAAATCGGAGGTCAAAGACACGTATATTGTCACTCACATAGCACAGTGGAGCAGGGCATAAACATTTTTCCTCGTATTATTTTTGGACCGATTTTTCCTCTCAAAACTATCCATATCAAGCATATAAAAATAAGGGCGTGACCCTGTCTGATTGTACAATGTATAAAACTGACTTACTGACTTGACCCCAAAATCCCATCATAAAGTTTCGCACCGATATTTGAATCAATTTTGATGTGAGAGCTAAAACGTGATTTTGAATGTCCACAATGCACTATACTTTTTTGGTCGACCAAATTGGGGCCAATTTTTTTAAATATAACATCCGAATCAAACATCTTTTAGCCCTAAGATTTCACAGGGTAAATAAGGTAAGAGTAGCTTTCTTCAGACACTGTAATTTTAACCACGTCTTGTTTATTATATGTGGTTATGAGGACGAGGCTATAAGCGATCGGTCCATGGACCTTGAAGGTGGGTGACCCGATTGACAGCCTTTGTCCCCACTTTACCTCATCAAAATGAAGATTTGGGTATCAGAAATGAAATCATATTTTTCTCATAACTGTAAGATTTTAAGCCCGAAAAAAATCCTTTAGAAAGTAAATATGGACAAATGGTCCCCAAATGTTGTCGACCATAGTATGGCCACTAAAACTGTTCTCAGCAGACAATTGTGATACACATTTTGCTTCTAATAGCCAATCCATAGGAGTAGGCCCTAATTATTTAGCTAAAAAGTTGGAATAAGACGTTTACGATGATTTGAAATAGAACTTGAACATGATATGAAAAAATCGGACTACCTACCTTTAATTCAATTGGCATAAAGTCATTTTATCACGTCATCTATTTTGTCACCAATGTTATACTTTTTTCTTGAAAAGGAAATAACAAACGCGTGCTGATAGCGATATGTTCATTTTGATCAATATCAGAATTCGCGTTAGAATTAAAGCTTGTTACATGACCCGCCGAGTTGTACATAGTATTATGATTGTAGAAGTTATGACAAAGTAGGGCTGCACCGTACATTACACCAGAAATTATAGCATTCCTTCTGTAAAGAAATTACGTTTTAGTCAACCAAATAAAAGTTTCGACTTCAATAAATCATCCATTCAGTTGGAAGCACCACACCGAACAAATGGGATGCCAATGACCGTAAATAGCAACACTGCAACGTACTGCTTGTCATAGATAGTTGTCTACCTCATTCGTTACAACATACAGCCTACTTTGGTGGATTAATGTTAGACAATTCGCGATCGAAACGGATTTCTGATTGTGAAATCAAACCACGCGTCATCTTTTAACTTGACATGTAAAATCGTACGCCTAGCCTACTTCTGGTAAATTTTCCTGTTTTAGTGGAGTATCAAATAACACATGGTGTCATCATAGGAACCACCCATCCTATGTGCAACACGTCCTGCTGTGTCTCAATACATTTCCCATTAAGACATGAAAACCATCTTTGGTAGGACGTTCAGTTTAACTTTTAGCAACTATTGGAAACATGGGGATTTTTCCAATTCTGACTTGACAGTAGTAGGCGATAATAGCTGCGTATGATCTACTGCAACCATTACACGTCCCATCCCATAGACCATTCGATTCTGATAACTGTCATTTTTGGCGTGGTTCTGTCCATATCAGTGAACCGCGTACGTATAAATGAGTGTTTCAAAGTTAGCATCGAAATGGTAGTGCCTGATAAAGAATGAAATGAACACTTTAGTGACAATGTGACTCGTATCATGTCTAGAATCTTTAGAAATTAGTTTATTTCAATGAACCAAAACTAGCGCAGTCACCAGTTGTGTGACCTTGACCTCAGCATTGATTGGTGCTTAGGCAATAGTCTTACAGGGCGTAACCAGACCTTTGCAAATGGGGGGGGGGGGGGCAAAGGGGTTCCGAGGCATTTTCTGAGGGGCGAATCTGGGTCTTCCCAAAGACATTTTAAAAGGTCATTTCATTGGGGGCTGGGGGAGGTTTCTAAGCGGGGCCCCCGCCCCCGCTGTTCGCCATGATAGTCTTTTTCCAAATTGTTGTTCTAGGGCATTTCAAGCAAATTGACCTCTATTACGACCTATGACATGTCAAGTACTTTTGAAGCCAACACTCAAGAACTGTCGTTCACCCACGTCGACGACAACAACTCTTATCCAATGAGATATTTTCCGTTGTAGCCAGATGCATGTCTAAATGCATTGTTTCTTCTGTGGCGATCATTAATTGAATTAGTGGTTCGCTCCTTACGCTGTGATTCCGAGGACCCGGCACTGCGTACGTTTCACCGGGTTGCGCACCAAAACACACAGTGACCTGCCACTACAAAGAGTCTACAAAGGACGTATATTCGTTTTTGTTAATTTTGTTAACTGAAAATGATGTATAATTCTCTCTTTATCTCGCTCCATTACAATATCTTCAAAAGATGATGAACTTATCAGATAGAAAACAAGTTTTTACTGAACTTTTAAGCTGACTGTGCACGCGTAGCATCTTATTTTTTTAGAAGTGAACCTGCTATTGGTATTCCCATTCCGAAAATAACCGGTCACAACTGGTGTTTTCCTCTCACATTAAAATTCATCTTAAAAATAGTTAAAGTGACCTTAAATGAATCAGACAATGCGCATATCTAAACTAAAGGTCTTGTAAATCGTTGACATTGCACGAAGTTAACACTATGAAAACATCGGCTGACCCTGACATGGTTTCTGCTTCTGTTGTTTCAGCCCGAAAATAAACGTTAATAAGCTCATCAAAAAATAAGAACATTTTTTTTTAAAAAACTTAATATTTATGTGATAAGTGCTTTGAACTTTGACAAGTAATTGTTCGTCATTAAAATACTAATTTTCACAGTAATTCGTCATCGGTTCGTTAGAAGATTGCTAGATATTCACACATTGCATGTACAACTTACCTAAAATTGATGGTGCATTTAGCAAATCGATCTTTATTATTTACAGAGAAGTTTTCATTTTTTTTTACTTCATCTCATTTGCTTTTGTCATTCAGAGATAATCAATTGACTGTAATGAGCTAAAACCGTTTTAGCAATCTTCCAGCACAATGACCCGTTGTATTGCAACTAAGGTTATAACGTATTGATCACAACGCATTGACTTATTAGCAACGGCGTTGCTTTCATAAAACAACGCTTTGCTAGCTGACCCAACAGAAAAATGAAAAGCAACGCTGTGCTAAGCCAACAATCAGGAAGTGGAAAAGCAACGCATTCTTTCAGACACGTGCGGAGACAACCCGGCGTGGCTTTGATCAGCAAACGCGTGTTAATGGAGCACGCTGTTGACAACCACTCCAGAAAAAGCCACACGTTTTGCAACAACCAACCAGAAAGTGAAAAAGCAACGCGTTTTTAAGTACTGTATGAAGCACGTCGTTGCTTTTTCACCTTTCTGATTGGTTTCTAAGCAAGGCGTTGTTTCCTGAAAGCAATGCGTTTGGTAATATAGCAACGCGTTTGTGACCAATACGGTATGACTCGTTTAGCTTGCCATCTGACACGTTATCAATCGCGTCAATGTTAAAGGTGCAAAGAGGGTTTCACATTATCTCCAGATTGTCGAATTTATTATACGAATAAAAAATTCGTCCCTTTGCCATGGGCGCCGCCATAGACTCTAGCTACAGCGCTCTACCAGACTATTACATACAATGAATAGGCATCTTTTTTAGATTATGAACTATGTTCCCTGACAAATTATAGCCCATGTAATTTCTGAAAATATGCTGTATGTAATGAAACATAATTAGAAAATAATTACCGACGGAAATAAAAATCAACGACGGAAATCTGTTTGGTGATGTTGTACTTAAAAGTAGGGAGATCTTTGGAGAGTTAATGGGCGGTGAGTTGTCACTTGAAAAGCAACGCAGTGAAGCTATTTGAAATTATATTTAGTAAACGCTGGGATGTAGCGTTTGTAGTGATTAGTGGAATGTTTGTCTTAAGTGGGGAGTCATTTTGAGAGTTAAAATATGGTGATTTGTTACCTTAAGTATTAGGGAGTTACGTTAAAAGTGTGATGTGGTGTGTTTATGACTGGTGTTTAATGTGTTTACATTTTGAATTAGGGCGTTGTTCCGGAGTTAAATAGGCGAGTTACGACAGATACATACTTTTTGTGTTTGCTTCTTCCCAACATTATTTTTCAATATATCAAATAGTATGTTACATCAATTTTCTTGTACTGTGTGGAAGGTGAACAACTCACCATACCATATATTCACCCCTCCCTATACTTGACAAGTACAAACCTCTTTTTATTTCTTCGTATTAACACCCAAACCAGATGTTTACCAACACAACTCTTGCAAGACCTTTAATTACCTCCACCCCATTTAAAACTTCTACAAAAAGGCCTTCCCCAATTTTGTAAGGTATTTAAAATCACCTCCCATAATCACATAAGACGCCACATCCCTAACTTTGCCATATCTAACGCTGCCAATAATGAGTAACTCACCATATTTGACCTCTCTTAATGATAACCCCCCTTTAAAGTACAAACATTCCCAATTCGCCAATAAATATACAACGAGTCAACGGTTGCCAAACAATACTCTTAACTCTTCCCACTCCCTGTATTTGATACCTCACCATATTTTAATGCTCAAATTTCCTGTCTGCCTGCAATGATGGTGGCCACCATTGCTGAAAGGGACGAATAAATTTGATCGTATTTTTTTATTCCGTCTTATCAACTGATTGTATGGTCCGATCACTAACTTAGCCATTGGTGTATTCCACAGGTGGAAATTCACCAATCCTCTTGACTATCCACATGTGGAAATACACCGGTCGCTTGTATTTCCACATGTGGAAATTCACCAAAATCCTATAATATCCACATGGGAATACACACGGTCCGATTGTATTTACACTGTGATTATCTCACCGAAAAATGGGATCTCCGAGTGTTGGTAAATTCACCGGCCGCTTTCTGTATTCCACATGTGGATATTCACGTAAAAAATGTGTATTCCACATGGTGGATATCACAGAAAATGTGTTCTCCCTGCACGCTTGGTATATTCACCGATCCTAGTGAATTTCCACATGTGGTTATTTCACGGAAAATGTGTTCTCCGCGTTGGTAATTCAAAGATTCTCCGGAAATTCTCCACATGTGGATATTCACCTAAAAATGTGTATCTCCGCACGTTGGTCCATTCACGATCTCCGTGAATTCCACATTTGGAATTCACCGAAAATGTGTATCTCCCCGCACGTTGGTATATGTCACAGATCTCCGTGAATTTCCACATGTGGATATTCCACCCTAAATTTGTGGTCCCGCACCGTTACATTCACAGATCTCCGTGAATTTTCCAATGTGGGATTCACCGACAATGTTTATCTCGCACGTTGGATATATTCCGATCTCGTGAATTTCCACATGTGTAATTATTCATCGAAAAATGTGTATTTCCCTTCCTTCGCACGTTGGTACATTCACAGATCCCCGTGAATTTCGGTGAATTTCCAGAAATTTAACAAAAAAAAAAAAAAAAAAAAAAAAAAAAAATTTTTTAAAAAAAAAAAAAAAAAAAAAAAAAAAAAAAAAAAAAAAAAAAAAAAAAAAAAAAGAAAAAACCTAAAAAATTAAAAAAAAAAAAAAAAAAAAAAAAAAAAAAAAAAACATGTGGAAATTCACCGAAAATGTGTATCTTCGCACTTTGGTATATTTCATAGTCTCCGCCGAATTTCCACATGTGGATCTTCACCGAAAAATGTATTTCCGCACGTTGTATATTCCCGATCCCCGTGCATTTTCCACATGGGATATTCACATCACCGATAATTGTGTATCTCCGCATATTGGATTGTTTTCTAAAAGGTAGTTCATGTTGGCCAATACAGCCAGCACTGTTAAAATTATCGTAATGGAACCTTCGTGATTAACAGCCAATCAAATCGAACTTCATGTGAGTACTCAATAAATGACAGGCTCTCAATATATGTCCCCTTTCTTAAAACCAACACTATCATCTCTCCCTCTTCTTGATAATGTCTATAATACATGGATAATTTTGCTAATTTTAATACCCTGCGGTTGACTCTTATTTTGTTGGCCATTTTTGGGATCGGTGAATGACATAACATGTGGATAGAACGGGATCGTTGAATATACCAACATGCGAAGATACACATTACGGTGAATATCCAAATGTGGATATGAACGGGACGTTGACTTTCGGAGAAACACATTTTCGGTGAATATCCCCATGTGGAAATACACGAATTTTACGCGAATATCCACTGCGGAAATCAATTTTTTCGGTGATCTCCACATGTGGAAATTCGCGGAGATTTGTGAAGATACGTAACGTGCGGAGATACCATTTTTCGGTGAATATCCACATGGGACATACACGATTTTTTAGCGAATATCCACATGCGGAATACACATTTTCGGTGAATATCCACATGTGGAAATACCTAATTTGCGAATATCCACATGGGAAATACACTTTTCGGTGATATTCCCCATGTGGAAATTCGCGGAAGATCTGGAATATACAACGTGCGAAATACACATTTTCGGTGAATATCCACCATGTTGGAAATCACAATTTTAGCGAATATCCACATTCGGAAATACACATTTTCGGTGAATATCCCCATGTGGAAAGTCAACGGAGATCTGTGAATATACCAACGTGCGGAAATACCCATTTTTCGGTGATATCCCATGTGGAAATACACGAATTTTAGCGAATATCCACTGCGGGAAAATACAAGGATTGGTGAATATCCACATGTAAAAGATGAACGGATAGGTGTATTTCCACAATAAGAGATGTGAAATACACATTTTTCGGTGAAATTTCCACACTTTGGAAATGCAAGAGGATCGGTTGAATTTCCACATTGGAAATCCACCAAAAGCGGTACCAAAAATAGTTCACTAATAGAGCCCCGTCCCCAGGGACCCCAGATTTTAACAACCAGGATGTGTCGAAATTTTGGTGTCAGAAGAAAGCTAAGTATTTGCTGCTCATTTACCTGTTCAATTTAGGGCTAAAGATGTTTGGTTTGGATGTTTTACGGAAAATTTGCCCATTTTGGTGTTCACCATATTTTTTGACAACAGTACTCATGGTAATTACAAAATCACTTTTTTTAACTCTACTCAAAACGGGTTGAAATATTGGCGCGAAACTTTACAATGGATTTTGGGGTGAAGAACCATCTATTTAGATGAAAATAGACTTAATCTGGCCAACCCCCTTTTAAACAATGTGAAAATTCTGAGTTTGCACTGATGAAAGCTTTCTATCAAAAATCCGAATCTGAGAGGATTTAAGCGAAATATTTCTTTGGTACCAAATTGTGAAATTGTGGCAAATACGGAAATTCACTTAGTGTGTTTATATTAAATAAAGCATATATAAAAATCACCTTTTGTTGTTTTTTAAATGTAAGAGTCTGTGACCAAATAAAGGTAAAATTCTAGACTGTTAATCTATATGAAACCACTACATATGACAGAAAATATGGCTGCCTTGAAATCTCTCGGTTTGTGATCATTTTCGGTCTTTCCATAATGCTCTGAATGAAAGTGCAACGACATTTCACATAACAGGTGTTCCTACCATTCTATTTTTGGCACTGGTGTAAGGTTTTCTAGCAAAAATAACCCCATCGGAAAAGATTAAGCTGAATTATTTTCCTCTTCCGTGCAAAAATGTAATTTTTCGAATTCCTAATAGGTCACCCCACCACCCACCCGTAATCCTGGAACTTGGGGTCGCTCTTTGTTTACTTTTTGTACAGTGGTGGTGCAATAATGACGTTGACCAAACACGGCAAATCGGCGCAAAAATATAAAACAACTGGGTTAAAACTCCAAAGATAATCAGCTTGTGAGTAGGAAGCTGCACAATTGGTTTGATGCGGATTCATATCCCCACGCAAATTTTAGGATCCGAACAACCAACTGTCTGAAAAATACAAACCAGATAAAAGAAACCCTAAAGAAGAGATTCTTGTGACTAATTGGAAGTCGGTAGTAGAGCCACTCATACAACAGGGTGACCAGCAAAATTAATTCTTGAAACTGAAATTATTACATGGAAATCTATCTATTATGTAACGGGCTTCCTGAGGGTGTTCTTAAGTTTGCAATTAACGCTGCATTCGACAGCCTCCCCACTTTGTAATCTTTTAATAATGGGGGAAACGTCTTTAGTGCAACTGCCCCCGCTGTTCCAAAAAGGGTACTCTTCTGCACATTCTCAATATGAACCAGATGCTTGACCGATACCTTTGGCGGCATAATAACATCATCCACATCTTGATCTCTTCTTGGGGGAAGATAGCAAAATTTTTTTTAAAGACAAGGTAGTCTTATCACATGCTGATGTGAAGGGTACTCATTGGAGTGGGGACATTTCTCCTGATATCATTGCCGACTACCACAAAAACCAGAATATTGTTTTTACTTTCCCCGCTCAAAAAAATAATTTTATGTGAGCTTACAGTACATTTTGAGACAAATGTTGATAAAGCTAACAAACTTAAGACCGACCGCTATGCTGCCCTAGTTGGAGATATCTCGTACGCTGGTTTAAGTGACCCTGGTCGCCTTTGAAATAGGATCAAGGGGCCTTTTCCAAAAACTAATAGACTGCGTCTACGAGTTCTCCTCCGTACCTTAAAGTCCAACGTTAAATAGACGCGCTCAAAAACAGTAGCTCCAAAACGCCTTTGCTTCTTCTTTTCAATTTCCCACAGACAACGAGCGTGAATGGAACGTTACTACCCCTATTTAGGCCTTTTGGCGCATTCCTGTCGGGGTTGTCGCTCGGGCCTCGTGGGCGGTTGGCTTTTTACAAAGTATATATTTGTTAACGTGTAAAAAGTTTTTATTCTAAATTTTATACTTGTACTGTATATACCCGTCCTGGGGGTCAGTATAGGCCCCAGTTGTCTTGGTTTAGATGTTTACACTTTCTTTATTTTTAATATGTATATATATTGACTGAATAAAGATGATTTAATATAACTTGTGACAACCAAATCATGCAGCAGAATTATTGTCTTACGTTCGCCAATCTGACTCAAAACTCCAAAAATAACAACGAAACTATTTAAGTGGACATATCATAACCCTAAAGTTAAAAAATGCAGCAAAAAGGACTATTTCTTACCATTCGCGCATGGTATTGTTGGTGATTCTCGGGTGATTCAGTTTGTGGTTAACGGGATCAGCGGAGTGACGTACCCCGGAGGGTCTATAGGAGCAATTGAAATTCATCAAACCTGTGGTTTTACATTGAACTTTAAGCATATAAAGCACCGTTTTGTTTCCTCCACTTTTAAGAACATTTCGGTACCAATTTAAGTATCTAATCTATTTGAAAGCACTACATATGACACCTAACATGGATGTCTCAAAATCTCTCTTTGCACCTTTAATATGTGTGCTTGTTCCGAAATTCAAGTTCTTCCAATTATCTGCTGAAATATGCGATTATGGGTACATGAAATATCTGGATCTACTTCAATATAGGCGTTTGTGGGTTTAAATCACTTTAATTATTTCAGAACACATTTGGATATGCCTTCTTATTGCATTACAGCAGCTTTATTAGCAAGTCTATATTATTATGCATTGCTTAGCAGAGATGGAAATTGGGGTGCCACGTGTAACTTAATTGTAGCTGCAAGGGTACAAGCTTAGGTTGAACAGAAAAATAATAAAACTTATACTTATCTCTCCAAATTTAGAGTTGTTAGCAGTTGCTCCTATAATATTTACATGTGCACTTGTAAAAAAATGTCCGTAAATTTACGGAAATTTCTGGCAGCAGTATTTCCAGACATTTTAGGGTAATTTACAGAAATTTTCTGGTCAATTAACGGACTTGATCAGGAATTGTACAAAGAAATTTGTCTCATATTTGGAAAAAAAATATGTATTTTAACAGAATTTGTCCGTAATTTAAAATACGGAACCAAAAAAAAAAAAGTCCGGAATATTGCTGCCAGAAATTTTGGAAATATTTCCGTAAATTAACATTTTTAGCTATTTTTATGTTTTTTTGTTTTTTTTATTTATTGTTTTCTAAAACAGATTTTTCCGTAAATTTACAGGAAACTGTTTTCTTAATTTACGGGAAATTTTTTAACAGTGTGGATGAAAACACTTGGTTGAAAAGAGAGAGAGAGAGCCAACTAATTACATATTGAAGTGGGAGATCAAGGACACAGATAGACTTTTTCTGGTGTGTAAAGCGAATGGACTTGGGTCAAGGACTTGAAGTCCGTTCAATGAACAGTTGCCCCTCAACACAAACCAGTAGTGGTCATCATTGACATTGACCAGTGGAAGATGGAGGAGCTATGCTCTACTCTGAGTCCAGACTCAGGTTATGAAGAGTACGTGGATAGAAGCAGCTGAGATCTGTGGATGGGCCAAGATGGAAAACCAAGAAGAGGTCGAGTTGTGGTGGGGAGAGGAAGTACAAGAGGCATTGAAGGAGGAAAAAATAATCAAAGAGACGGTTTGGAATGGACCCATCTGTGGAAAATTGGGAGGTTATAAAAACAGTAGTGCTAACTGTGACAGACGGCAAATTGAAAAGTAAAGAAAGCAAAGGAGAAGGCCTTAGACGACATGTATGAAGAGCTGGAGCAACAACGAATAAAATTTCCCCCAAAAGTCGCTTTGTCCACCCCCACTCCCCTTTCCCCTAGGAGACGTGTGGTCATATGATGTCTTTGGAAAGCTGGTAGTGCATTCTGAAACTTGAAAGCCAGAGCCTAGTTCATTCATTCACGTTCATTTTACACGTTTCTGTAATAGACATGAGATTTGATTGTCTGTGACAATCATATCAATTAATGGAGTGGAAGAGCGTTGGCATTCCACAGACCGAAATGGCAGTCGAGATGATTGAAATAGCTGTGGTGAGTAGAAGGGATATTGACCAAATTTTCAGGATCCACCTTTTGAGTGAGATCAAAATGCATAGTCATATTTGACAGGTTTCCAGTCAAAATTTGACTAGAACACAGCGCAAGATCATATTTTACTTGTGGTGTAGTCAAAAGTGACGAGACATTGGCACATCAGCATTAACTGTCGCCTTTTAATAGTTAAAGCTTCGTTGACAATCTAATTTTGTGATGCTGTAAATTTAAAACAAGTCATTTCATCCACGAATGAAGCTAAAACACAAAGTGCCATTTGTTGAGAAATCTGGCAGTCCAAGAGAAAAAAGATAATAATTGCCTGATAGATATGCCGTAACGCGACGACAACACTTTGTAACGATCCGGTAACAATAATTGTTACGGATAACTACCTAATTACTATATGAATAGAGAAAATAAAGACTGAGTGGCTAAAAGTAAAAGACGACAAAATGGAAGCACGTGGGTCCAGTCAGTAGAAAAGCGCAGGACTTGCGAGTTCGAGCCCCGCCGGGGCCAACGTGTTTGTAGCCTTGGGCCAAGATACTCAGTTTCGCAAAAAACGTGGATCCTGGGTTTCATACCGGAAATATTTTTACCGAAATTCTTATCCCACAATCCACCAACGATGTACGCGTAGATATGCATCAATCCATGCACGCTCGCGGTTTAGGCGCCTCTTTAAACTACGCGCACATTTTGTCGGCGCAAAAATACAAGCCAAGGCAATCCCAAGAGGACTCGTTACTGGTAAAATAACAATGTATGCTATGTACAAGCAAAAGGTTTTGCACAGTTATGACAGAAAAATGACGTTATGACACAAATCACCATAGAATATAGATGACGCTTTATTTTTCTACTCGTACATAGTCGGTGCATTGTGGGATAGGAAATTCGGTAAAAAATGATTCCGGTAGGAAACCGGATCCGCGTAGTGCTCCGTCGACCCAAGCGATAATCAAATCTGGGGAGCAGCACCTAGAAAAGGTTCTTCCGGTTTTAGTTGTTTGAAACATGTGAAACTCAATTGTTTTATGTTTTGAAAGACCCATAACACCCCCCCCCCCCCCTCCCCCCTGATTAGTAATAACATTAAGAAAGTTGGGTGACGATAAAGAAAAAAAACGAAAGGTATACTGAATTTTCTCTTCTTTTGAATGGTCCTCCTTTTAATTGAAATATTTTACCAATTATCGATAACATATATACTAGTTGTATTGATATCCAAAATAGCATAATTAAAAAACTGATGTATCTTTCCTGAACAGACTTGACAGATTAATTGGAGTCGGTCTCGGTCATGATTCGGCGAGGTAAAAAACGTGATATCCATGGTGGATGTATTGGCAGATAGTATGTATAGCCGAAAATAGACAGACGGAAGATCGACATGCAGATAGCGTAGGACAGAGATAGAACGATACCATGTATACAGTGCTCGATGTTGCTGGTCCATTTCTGTCATGATTGTTATTACACCTGTGGAGCTCACATGCATTAATTCGAGTAAATTAATCGGTAGCAAATTTATTTCAAAACCAATTGAAGTATGTTAAGGTAGCAACCCTGAAAATGACGGAGTCATAAAAATATGCTGAGAAGATGATGCTTGAGTAATTTGAAGACATTAGCATTTTCTTGGGAGATATGCTATTACCTGCAATGAAGTCAGGCACATCTCCATAAATACGTGTCAAGTATCCTAACTATGTAAGCTATATGGGACTGTATGACGAATGTTATATTGTATTTTCAATGCCCTGGGAGGCCCAGTTGCTGAGAAACTGAGAAAATGTAGTTACCGAGAAAGCAGTGATTTCCCCAATTTTCAACCCTTTCCGTCTCATAGCTTTAAAGTCAGTAATAATCTTGGATTTTGTTTTGCTGTCAATTATTTCCTCCTTAGAGGTTTGAGTCTAATCCTGGCTTTGTTGCCCATTTAACAGACACCATCGTGATCTACCAAAATAATCAAAATATTTGAAAATTTGGCAGAATAGAAATAGCAAGTGAAGGATAAGTCTGTGAATTTCTTAAAGTCTTTTTTCCAACGGAAACAAAGAGTGAGATTAAAGAAGAAAACAACAGCAGTGTTCACGATATGAATCTCCATTCAATTCGTGTCCGTACGGACTGTCCGGTAATGACTAAAATATTCACTATTGTGTCCTTATATGTATAATTATGTGGTCTTGAAACTTGTAAGGTATGTTGGATACCTATCCTTCATGTTCCTTGTTGGCAAACATGTATAAAATCTGATTTGTGATCATTTTGTTTTCGGATTTCCCGATTTAGCCAATCACTGATAGTGCTTAACTGCGCAAGCTTATGATCTACATTTACTGAAATTTAAAAGATAATTAAAAAAAAATAACTGCTTACATTTGTTCGCGTTTCCGGTATGTCGCAAAATTATAAATGAAATTTACAATGATGGATGAAAATAAAACTAACATAAATCGACCTATCCTGATTGTCCTTACATCGGTTTTTGAAATATCAATTCAGTTCCCGCCCGTCCTATAAATAGTTTTCCTTGGGGCCACACCCATTTGTTACCTGAACCCAAAAGTTAGCGTCCGCACAATTTTTTTGGGCTGTTCTGCATCTGAGAGACCTTACTGATTGAGAAACTAAGGGGTGCAAAATTGCAACCCTTGAGCATTTTGAAATACCAGATGGCCGCCAAGATGGCCGCTCCATCAACAAATTAGCAATAAACTCGGCTTCTTTTTTTTTTTCTAAAGCGCTATAAGATGATTTTGTGGCATGTGGTATGGGTTTTGGTGTCATGAATTAAAATTGGTACTCCTTTTTAACACTAAAGTCTTCCTATACCGAAATCCAGATGTGGCCCGCCAAGATGGGGCCGCACCGACAATATAATTATCAATAGCTCAGCTTCTACAGATAATACATGATGATTTAGTGTCTGTTGTATGTTTTTGGTGTTTTGAAGATTCAAATATGTTACTTTTTTTTTAAATACTTAACTTAACCCTTCCATAAAAACCGCAATCTCAATATGGCTGCCAAATTGGCTGCCCCAAAACTCGATAAGCAACACCACGTACATTTGCTTCGCTGTAATCTCAGCTTCATAAGTCCATAATATTTATAGGATTTAAGGTCCTTAAGTAGAAAATGTTAAATGGTCACCGTGTTTAATGATACATCTATCTTATGACTTCATGGAAACTCAGAGGCTCTTACACCAAAATTCTTTACAAAAGAATCTCCAAACTTGCATTGATCCTCTCAATCCTGATTACCATCCACCTGTTTGTGATCGCATCTTGGTTTTGTGATGCCCAGCCCCCTGATGTGTGAATGCTGATAATGCATTTGCTAATAGGAGTTAAGCGAATGAATTAATAATGATTAGTTTGGCAAGGATTTTAATAGTTCAAATGACACCAACCAACGTGGTGACATTGGCTTTAAAAGCGAAGCAATTAGAATGGGATTTGTTTCTTCTTCAAAAACACAGATCTAATCTTTTCCAGAGTTTGAGGTTTGATGACAATCACTCACTGTTTTGATGTTAAGAAATCTTCTGTTACGAGTTATTACAAGAACCCAACTTTTTAATGTTTGAGGATAGTGGTGATCGATTAGGATAACAAAGACCAAGTCAAATGAAGAAAAAAGCTACAGATGGAGCTGTCAGCTCAGCCAGAAGTCTCGTAATAGACGGATGTGTTATTTTCTCTGTATTATCAACAGGCCAGGTACATGGAAAAGTAGAAGACTGTGTCGGGTTTCTCATGTACAATCCAAAAGCTTAGCAACGCAGATGTCTACCGGAGCTTGACCCTACTTGAGATCTTGATTTTTATCAAGGTTGCAACAAATAGGCTCGCGCTGGAAACAGGTCAGTAGATAGCACCAGCTTAGCCTAGAGTTTTGCCATTTTCCACCACAGCAAGTCATTTTTATAATGTAAAAAACAAAGTACAGCTTATAATCAACAAATCATTTGGTCAACACCTCCTGCTGCAGAACACTGTCAAAGAAATCACACCAGCTCGTCAGAAACTTCTGTCGACACAACTGCTAAACTCCTCCAGCTCCCATTCCACATCTTACAACATGGAATACCTGCCTGGCTAGATACTTCAAGAACCCAGACCAACTTCACTATTACACCTACCAGAACTACCACCTGTCAATCTTCCACTCAAGAATGGCATCACCTTAAACCGGTTCGCACAGGAGTTGGTCGCTTCAACATCAATATGCATCGATGGGGCTCGACCATCTCCAACCACTGCACGACCATCGCCAACCTGCCATGTGGTTTCCATCAGACTGCGTATCACATTCTCAATTAGTGCCCTACCTTTCTTCCGTCGCCTGGTGACATTGACTTATCACCAATCACCGTGTGCTGTCTCTAAATCCGCTACAACATATTTAGCTGCTGCCTCATACCAGAAGAGGAAGAACTCCTGGGCCCTGTGAAAGTTCTTCAAGACCAGCGCACAGTAAGTACATCGGATTTATTGTGACAGGATCTTCATTTGAGTAGAAAATAATCTTTCCTTAGAGGCATCCAAATCGGAAGGCCTAGCTTTCCGACCCTCTATAGCAAATGCCATCATCACAGAGTAACTAAACAGTCATGATGTTTCATCAATTTCACTTTATCCAACCAGTAACAAAGGGAAGAGAACAATAAAGATAGTAAGATACACTCCAGTATTAAGTTTCCGGTTCATTGTTGAGAGGCATCGTTTTGAGTAGTCGACCCCCGTCATGAGGAATTTCTTCTGCTTCTGTGTCCCTATTGAAGTTGTATAGGGGTAGACTTGATGTAGGGTAGACTTGATGATATTTTCCTTTCAGTCTAATTAGTGTTCCTGTCCACAGTTTTAGTCTTGATCCCCCAGTCAATGGTATGTGTGGTCGTTTATTCCACACATGTTTCGCGCATAGCCGAATTTTGTGGTGTTTGCCCGTCTTAGTCGCTTTCTGGTGTTCTTCATTTCTCTTTTTTATGATCTGCCGTTTCATCCAATGTACACTTTGTCACATGATCCACCACCAGGAATTGAGTAAATAACTCCAGGTTGAGTTCCTGGGAACAGGGACTTTAGGGTGTAACCTCCTCCATCTGATGTATTTTAATTGTTTTGAGAAAATAAATTTTGAATGAATTGAATTATTTTGTTGTCGTAGAGTGTTAGTAGTCTTAAAAACACCAAATTAAAATACACACCGTAGATTCTTCTTCTGTTTCACGCTTTTGGCTCTGCCGACCTAGAGCATAGCCCAAGAGTTGGACCTACATACTTCACTTCTGACCAGAAAGATCAGACACCATGTAAAAGACCCCACGTGCTTCGCTACGATCATATCTACTCTGACCCTCAAAGACTCTGAAATATGTTAATCCTTTGATGTAGATTCATTGATATCAACATCTGTTCCTCTGAAGGAAGCCATTGACATTACAAATGGACCGTATCAGAGATTACGTGAGCCTGATGACAGGACGTCTCCCTCCGCACGCTGACGTGTCGGATGTTGGAGTTTTGTTTGACTACACGTACTTCATATTTGGAAGGCGACCTATACTTTCCCACTGAGTGGACTAACGTCCTCGTTTTCCTCCTCCCCACCAGTGTCTAACCTGTTTATGGAGTCCCTTTGAGCAGGAAGCCCATTTTCTGCCTGCACCTAATCCACCGCGTATATGGAAACGTTATGTGGATGACACTTTCTGTGTTATAGATCGAGAACATTTCATCGTCTTTCTTTGACCACCTCAACATCTTCGCAGGATGTCCTCAAATTCACCTCGTGAAGAGGAGACCAACGGACATATCGCATTCCTCAATGTTTTAGGTTAAAATGAAACCTGACCTTATTTTTGACACGACTGTCTATCGCAGGAAAACCCAGTGACGTACCAGAGGGGGTACAGGGGGCACGTGCCCCCCCCCCCCGACTTGATGTTTTGTCGGTACATCATGGTCCGTCGGTACATTTGTCTAAAAGTTGTTGTTTTGAGGGCGTTGTGCATGATATTAAATAGAGTGTTTTTTCATAAGAATTGGTTAATATCAACTGCTTAATTAATTGGCCAATTGATAATACTATACTACACACATATACTAATCTTTTGCGTTGGGAGATGTTTGCCAAAATGAGACAACTTATTATGATAAACTTTTGCATTCGTATTTCACCCGTGATTGCCATTTACCGAACTCTATTCTCACACTTTATGTAGAAACACTGTATGCTTTCAGAGTAAAATTTGAATTATTACCCATAACCTATAGAACGAACCCCCCTTACAATCGTATTTGCTATAATGCGTGTGATGGCGGCCTTCTTTGTTTTCGGTATAGGCAAGACTTTAATGTTAAAAAGAAGTACAGATTTGAATTCTTTGACACCAAAAACCCATACAAGAACAGGAATCATGCTTATAGTGCTTTAAAAGCGAGCTATTGCTAATTATATGGTGGTGGGCGGCGATCTTGGATTTCGGTATAGGGAAGACTTTAGTGTTAAAAAGGAGTACAAAGTTGATTCATTCAAAACACCAAAAACCGCCTACAAAGACACAATAAATCATCTTTATAGCTGCTTGAGAAGGCGAGTTATTGCTTAATTTAGTGGGGCGGCCATTTTGGGGGGCCATCTTGGATATTTTCAAAATGCTCAGGGTGCATTTTGGCACCCCTCAGTTTCTCAATCAGTAGGTCTTCGGATGTAGAACCAGCCAAAAAAAAATTGTGCGGACGCTATTTTTGGTTTTTTTTAGTTTTGGCCCCAGACAAAACTTTTTGTCTTCTTTTGCACAAATAGTGGGGGACTGTATTGCACACATCTTATGTGAGTGTGCAATCTGGATAAAATTGTGAATTTTGGTACACAAGTACTTTATACATTGATAATCAAAAATATTGATGGAAGCACTTGCCACACCCCTTTCATGGCCCAGCTTGGATTTCAAGGTTACACAGGGGTAACATTTTTAAAATGTCCCGATTGTGTTTGATAGCACACCATGATGTCTGTCTGGTTGCAAGGATTCCAAAAAGGTATAGTTTATACTACCTGTGACTTATAGTTTAGAAATTATGGGGTAAAAACTGTAAAAATGGTAAAAAAAGTCAATTTTGGTTTGAACAGGGGTCAGAAAATAAAAGTTGCTCCAATTATTGTAAAAAGTGGTTCAAATTGTTGATTTAGCTCATAGAATCAAATATAGGAATAGTTTTGACTATCTTACCTGTCTGGACATTAACCAAAATGGCGAATAAAGTCAAAAGCTATTGGCAACTATTGGATTCTATTGACCTGTGACCTATTTTGTTGGATAACGTGAAAACTATAAGCATAACAGATAAGGCAAACTATTCCTTATTTCAATCCTTTAAGCTAGGAAAACAATTTGCAACACATATTAACTGAATCAAAGCAACTTTTAACTTTTGACCCATGTACACACCAAACTTGACTTTTTCACCATTTTTTACAGTTTTTACCGCGTAACTCCGGAACTATAAGCCATAGATAGTGTAAACTATACCTTTTTGGAATCCTTGTAACCAGACAAACACCATGGTGTGCTTTTTAACACATTCCGAACATTTTAAATTTTTTACCCCTGTATAACCTTGAAACCCAAGCTGGGGTCCATTAAGGGGGGTTGGCAAGTGCTTCCATCAATTTTATGGATTATCAATGTCTAAAGTGCTTGTGTGCAAACAAACACAATTTTATCCGGAAGCGCACACTCTTTCACTACAGTCCCCTGCTAAAGGCATTAGCTCTATTGCACCTTTCAGTCAACTACTTATTACTCGTTCATGTAATTTCTGCACCAAAGAAGCAACAGAAATTTGAATGGACATGTACATAATGTTGAATAGGGTTAACCTAGTTTTTAGCTTTATTGCATATAGGTTTCATTCAGTAACTTCTTAGCTTCTGTAATTTTATTGTGCCATTTTTCTGAACGTGCCAAACATTTTTAGATCTGCGCTTGTGATCATCCCGGGTGATCATCTTATAACGACGGATGGTCACACTGACCGGTGAAAGGTTATCTATCGCGATTAAATTACTGAACCCTATCACCTGGAGCGTATTGATTCACAATCCATTAAATGCATACTCATAAAATGATAAATCCGTAATAAGAATTCGAGAAATCAATTGAAGAAGAAGTTCTGCCTGACAGTGAAATACAGCGCATTTATTTTGACATGAACCCTCAAATTTTGTTGGCCTATAAATTAGTGGGACACAAGCACATTTCCAGCAAAATAAAAAAATACTTAAAATAGCTGAAATGGGTAGATTGGGACGTGCACTGAACACTAAAAGAGTTTTACACCAAGGAATATAATAATAGCAACCTAGAAGGCACCTAGTTTCAAGTCGAAGTCAGTTAATAATAATTGTAGCGTTTATATAGCGCCTTTACAATTATTACAGCTACTTTTGGAATATGTCAGCTGCCATACATACCCAAGGCACACTCATACCTTTGGGCGACGTTCAATTGTCAATATTCCTAGCAGCTAACCATTTCGCACCTGGGTAGAGAGAGGAAATCGAGTGTCTTGCCCAGGGACACAACACGTTGGCAACAGCGGGACTCGAACCCACGACCTTGGGATCATCAGCCGAGTCCTCTGTCCACTGGTCCACACGCGATCCCTTAATTTCAGTCAAAAGATATTCGTTTTAATAGTTAAATGTACATGATATGATAAATCGATAACATAACTTATAAGAAGGCCCGTTAATGGCATAAAGTACATGATTCAGAGTATGTGATAATTTTTAATTTTGCCGATTCCTTAATGGTATCTTATTATGAGCCCCTGAATAGTCCAGTATTGTCAAAACTGTATCTCGTATCTTTTACCTCGCGTTTTATCTTTCGTCTGAGACCAATAATATGGTAATGGTCTCAGTTTCTTGGAATACTTTTAACGCCACCAACTGCATTCGACATCGAATATTCGACGTCGAATATGGACTATAAACCAGCCCTGAGGACATCCCTATTATATCTGAGTGGCGCGGAATTTCATTAAAGAAATAATTGAGAGTTCATGCCAGAATAACAGCGCTGCATTTCACGGTCAGGCAGAATATCTTCTTCCGATTGAATCCTCATTAGCGATTAATCATTTTATGAGTATGTATTTACTTGGAATGTGAATCAATAACGACCCAGGTGTTAGGGTTAGTTCAATCGAGATGGATAACATTTCACATGTCAGTGTGATTACCCGTAGCTTTCACAAACCACCACTTCAAAATGTTTGGCACGATCTGAAAAATGAGTAGAATAACGAGTTGCAGAAACTCAGTCATATTCGAATTATGATGCAAAAATAGAGCAGATAAATCTTAAAGAGGGACTCGAGAGAAAATTAAGAAGGTACATAGTAGATATGTGTGTGTTGGACCAAACCAGAAAGTCTGAGCATCAGAGGATATCGGGTTGTAGGAGGAGTAACTGATGTTATGTTCACCTTTTTGGGTTTACTTGTCTGCACGGATTGCCTGTCCTTTTTCTTTGGGAATATTAAATTTCTCATTTTATTGCATATATTGCCCATCATTGAAAATGGAGCATTCTGATTGGTCAGTTTACTGCCCATTATTCTGCAATAGTACACGTCTAGCCCTGTTCTATTCATAGATTATCCATCATGTTTCTTTTGTTCAAAGGTAGTTGCCCCGACCTTTATTTTTGATAATGTGGTCGCTGACCTTTATTTTTTGATAATGTGGTCACTGGTCAGCGACCACAGTATCAAAAAAATAAAGGTCTGGGCATCATCGGAACTGTGAACGAAAGAAATACAATGGTCAGTCTAGAAACACCGAAAGGATTAACCAAGTAATCCTCATGAGTGTCACTCGATTTAATTGTTATTCTAATCTATCACACTATGGGAATCGATGTAGAAATACCGTCTGCCATTGTTTTGGGGAGGGATTATTTAAATTATAATCGCATTATGGACACCTGCCATGATCGTAACTTCCCCTAAGAATCAAAAGAGATTGTAACGAGACAAACATAAGTTTGTCAGGCTGAATGCCACAGCGTACGGTTGTTATATGTGTGTCGCAACAGATTTATATTCAAAAGATACTGACGTAATTCATTTTAA